>CAJJDN010000115.1:298696-370746 GCA_905182985.1 Paramecium sonneborni | reverse complement strand
TATAAGTAATATAAACAATGTATAATATTTTTGTATTTTATTGTTATCAAAATAATTCTGGCTTAAAGCCATCATTTTCATTGATATTATTATTAACATCATCTACAAACATTGAAACATCTCCTTAATCAATAAAATCAGCAACAATAAAATTGGGCATCTTTCTGCAATGATGATAATATTGTAAAAAACGCTTTTTAACATGCTGGTAGAAATTATATTTGGTTCTGTATTAGAAATCAGGTCTTAAGTTTATCTCAAAATATTTACTTAAAAGAATTTTCAGGGTTTAGATGAATTTCTAAGAATGGTGACCAAATAGATCCATCATGATTATTTGTTACACCTCTAGCCACTTTACCTGTTTTAACATCTTCTAAGGGATCAGTTTCCCAATCTACTTAACCACATACTTTGTAGGAATAATATGTATAATTTAATAACTCTTCACAAACCTAATCCCTTGGTTCAATTGTGATTAAAATATTCTTTTAGTTCTGCCTACACCAACCTAAAGTAGGAGGATTATTTTCTTAAAATGTTATAGCTCTTTAATCTCCTTTTAATTCAACTATTAAACTATGTAACATTGCAGTGATCAAAGATCGATCCCATCCAAATGTGCCATTATTTTTAGTATTATATAACAGTTTACTTTCAAGCTTTACAATCATGACTTCATTTGGATATTTATATGCTAAATTAAACAATTCTTTAAGACGATCTATTGCTTTTTCTGGACTTTTCAAAGCCCTCTAAACAACACTAAGTTTGCAATTTGAACCTCCATCTCCTTCATGTGCAACAACAATCTTATAAATTAAATATTTATACTTATGGAATGCCATCTTAGATATGCCAGTGCAATGGAGTTTTAAAATGTCTAGCTCCATATTTTTCAAACTATTCTGTTATTGACACATTTTGTTAAGCATAAACCCATCCATAGCATTTAGACATAGGTGCATTATGAGCTCCAAGAAAAACAATTTGATTTAATTTTAAACTATCTTTAAGATGGCCATTTCCACCTGGTAAATTTGCTTACATTATTGATGATAATAAAAATTATAAATATTATCATTATTTTTTTTCTTAAATTCCTCTGAAGGAGATCTTCTAGTAATTCACATACATTAGATATGTGTAGATGTTTACCTTTTAATTTTTTTTGGAGGATGGTTTTTATATAATACTTTATATTTTTCATCAAAGTGCAACTTAAATTGGCTCAGTCTTAAATTGATTAATTCATACCTAAAGAATTTATCAATGTTGCATATAATATCAAAAAATAATAAGATATTAATATAGAATGCAAAATTTTTAAATATATCTAATTTATAATATTAAATGATAAAATTCTGTTTATTTTTCATCTTCTTTTTCAAAATGCATAAAAAGCTTAAATTTTTATAACCGACATAAACTCGTTTATTGAATTACCATTTGATAAAATTCTTATTTTTGAAACCAATCTATCAGAAAACTTAATTGTTATTAATCCATGGATTGACCCTTCATGTATTAGTGTTTCATCACTGTCAGCCTTTTCTATTGCAAATAGTTTGAAATTATGAATACGATCATCAGGATCCCAAAATCTAATTCTAATAGTATTAATTTCATAAGCTTATAGAAATTAAACAATCATTGATTATCCAAGGTTACACCTTGCATGCCCCAAATTAGCATAAGAAAAGTATATTCTATTCCTTAATGGACTTTTACTTTCTCCATCACCATGAAAGTATAATAAACGAGCATTTGCCATCAAACCCCCATTTTATTCAGATGCTACATCCTTATAATGACCTCTTATGATTGATTTTTCTCTCAAAATATATAAATCATTTTGGCTAAATTTAGCATTAGCGTCTTCAGAAGGTGGAGCTTAAAAATCTGAATAATTGAATAATAGCAGAATCAATACAATTTTCATCTAAATATAATTAACTATAACAGGCAAACCAATAGAAATATAATTTCTTTCTCCAATTTAAAATTATTGCAAATAAGCTCTCTATTAAAAAAAAATTTTAATTTGAACTTGATCTTAAACTTTAAGAATATTAAATTATATTTTTTTTTATGACTATAAAAACTAAAATTAAATGTTTATGGGGAAATTTATTTTTTGTTTCTCTTAAGAGAAATCTTATTTTTTTAAATATATAAATATTTTTTTTAATTAAGGGTTTTACTTATGATAAATTCTTTTAATAAAATAATTTGGAGTGTTATAAAACGATTTCTTATGTAATAACAACATATTAAATTTTTGATAGAAGTCAGGATTAAATGATTTGATTTATAAATCCTAATAAAAACCTTTTGGAAGTGAAAATTTATTAATTTCAAATTTTTTAAGTTTAAATTTGGCATACCTACCTATATATAAAATACTTATCAAATTTCTGAAGTTGTATAAAATGTATTAGGAAGAATAAGAGATATCAATAAATCATTTCATTACGATTTGAGAAGGATTCAGCTAATGAAGAAAAAGAAGAAAAAGTAAAAATAAATAGCTAGAAAAAAAAAACTGAAATGCACTATTCTCATTTTTAAATTAAAAAGAATTAAATTTTTTGATTAACAAAGATATTCATCAGAGAAATAATAATTAGTCAATTTAATTTTAATTGGAGTAAATAATAATCATAAATCATTATTAAAATAAACCTTTTTTAGATATTTTATTTTCAAGCAAGTTTATGAATTCGTTTAAATTTATCTAAATTATTGTTAATTTTACCATTCCATCTTTATCTTAATCGCATTCATCTAAAATCTCTAACCACATCTCTTCATCAATCTCATCATTAAACAACTCATTTATTTCTTATTTGGTAATTAATCCATTACCATCTAAATCAAATAGTTTAAAAGATTATTCTATTTTTTTTCTATTTAAAGATTTTTCTTTATTAATAGATGCAGTTATGAACTCACTAAAATCAACTTTTCCTGAACAGTTAGCATCTAGTTATGGAAATAACTCTTCAACTACTGTTTCTGCTGCTAATTTATCTCCTTTATAGATTTTTAGATAAGCTAAAATATATTTATTAGAAAATCACCTTAAAATAATTCATCTTTACTCACTGTACCATCTCCATTTTTATCGATGTCTTAAAATATTTTAAGAAGATCATCCTTCTCTTAAGTAGTAACTACTTAAACTGTTATAAATTATAAAATAGCATATTTTAATTTGTTTTTTGAATCAAAATCTTTTAACTTATTTAGAGTTTAAATATTAATTTATCCTTTAGATTTATTATTTTAAATCCAATCATGATTAAGAGCATCTGAAGCTGAAATTCTAAGAGTTGGATCATAAAGCAGCATTCTTCTAATTAAATCTTTTCCCTAATTAGAAACTTTTCCCCAATCAGAAGGATCAAAAGAATATTCCCCTTTTTTAACTTTCAATAACACTTCCTATTCATTTGGACCGAAAAAAGGAGGATAGCCACATAGAAGAATATAAAGTATAACTCCCAAAGACCAGATATCACATTTTTCATCATAATTAGCATTAAGTACTTCTGGAGCAACATAGAAGGGCTATAATATAAATATCATGTACAGTTCCAATTCTTTTTTAAAGTTTTTCACAATATTATAGCTTTGCACTAGCACCAAAGTCTATAATTTTTATTGTTGCATATTTATTTTTTTAATCAAACAAAATATTTTCTGGTTTTAAATCTCTATGCACTATTCCTTTTTGATGGCAATATGAAACTGCTGATAAAATTTATTTCATGTAATTAGCAATCTCTTTTTCAGTTAATATTTACACATGCTTAATCTTTTCAAATAACTCTCCTCCATCACAATATTCGCTTATCAAATAATAACTAAATGTATCAGAAAAGATTTCATATAATTTAACAATATTTGGGTGATCAATATCCATTAATATAGATGTTTCTTCTAATAATTTTTCTTAATCTTCCTATTTCATTTTTTCTTTCAATATCATTTTTAATGCTCTAGTCATCCCTAAGATAGAGATCGTGATGCTTTTTACCAGTTTGTTTATGAACAACCTTGTAGACTTTACCAAAACCTCCTTGTCCAATCATTTCTTTGATTAAATAGGATTCATTGACATTTTTATTAGAATTGACTCTTACAAACATAGTTTACTTAATATTCCACTGCTTAGAACTTGTTTTCATATATTCTTATTTTACTTCTGATTCTATTTAATCTTTTGAGCAAACTGTAGATTTTTTAAGACAATTGCCTTCATTGACTTTTTATTGATTGATGTTGATGTCTAGATCTATAATATTTTGAATAAACTCATTTTAGAATTGTTCTGATGATTCTTTATGTAGAATAGAATTAGTGTGATATTCTATAGATTTAGACTAAAAACAACCATTTTAAAATGATTTACAACAACCCATAATATTAATAATAATTCATGGTTTAATAATTTCTTCATATCCCACTTTACAATATTAAACATTTGTAAAACCATTGGCCACTAACAAAGTATGAGCAATTTTGGCTCTTTATCCTGTTCCACAATAAATATTAATTTATTAATCTTTATTGAGTTTATCTAAATTGTTCTATAATTCATTAAGAGAGTATAATTTAGCTGTATCTAATTTTCCTTTTCTCCATTCTTCCATAGATCTAACATCAATAATTTATCCTGAATTAGATTATTAGAGTTTCAAGAATTCTTATTTTTCTAATTCATTTGGTTTACTAATTGATTCTCCAGCTTATTACCAGTCTTCGAAATACATATATCCTAAAATATTATCATAACCTATTCTTGATAATCTCATTATAGTTTATTCTTCAGTTCCTTTTTCACATACAATAATGACTTCTTTATTGTGTGGTAATAATGTACCAACCCAATGAGCAAATGGAATTTATAATGGTACGTTAATAGATCCAGGAATGAATCCTTCAGAAATTGAATTTCTAGAATCTATAATTTAAGCATTATTTTTAAGTTTGACATCTTTAGGGGATAATCTTGTATTTGATTTCTTTAGGATTTCATTTAAATCTGAGGTAGTATTGTTCTTATTCAACCCAGCATTATAAAAGAAATATTATGGAGGTTTAGGTAAATCTCTTACAACCTCTCCTACAAATGTTTCATAATCCATTGGTTAAAGAGCATAATTATTTTTCTTTTAATTTCCCATTGTACAACTATATCCCGAAGAAATATTCTTTCCGCAAGCTGAACCTTATCCATGTCCAGGATAAACAACTACATCATCTGGTAATGGCATTAATTTTTCTCTTAGAGATTTAAATAACATAATTGCCAAATCATATTGACTCAAATCACTTTTTACTGCTAAATCAGGTCTTCCTACTTCACCTAAGAATAAAGTATCTCCTGTGAATAAACTATTTATAAAATATATTTATACCTATGTTTTTTACCCTTCCCATCATGTAATAAAAAACATGTAGATTCTTATGTATGACCTGGTGTATGTAGAGCTTGAACTTTTATTTATCCTAAATTTAGAAATTCTTTGTCTCTTAATATTTTATTAATAAATGGTGCCTCTGCATTTGGACCCATAATTATTTATGCTCCTGTTTAATTCTTTAAACTCACATGACCAGCTACAAAATCTGCATGGAAATGCGTTAAGAGAACATATTTTATTTTTGCTCCTCTCTCTTTTGCAAGGTCTCTATTATCGTTATATATAAAATTACATATATGGTTAAATATCTCTCAAAGGGTCAATGATGATTGCCTCCTTATTCGATTCAATGTAATAAGCATACTCAGCTAAACAACCTGTAAAAAGTTATTAGCAATAGAATCCTTCTCCAAAGGTTTCACTTGACTTTTATTGAACAGATTTTGAAAAATTATAGAGAATTTTCCAATTTAACTTCATTCCACTTTATTACATGTAGAGTTGAACAATTTTTATCATATTTTTTTATTATTTACAAACGTGATTTTAAATCCACATATAAACCCAATTAAAATAAGATATTTTGCTTTAATATATATATTTAATTATAAAATTGTCATTTTTAAATAAAATTTGATAAATATTAAAACCATTTGTAATTTGATTTTAATATATAAAAAAATGTACATATATTTATTAAAATGATGCATTATTCAAAACTTACCCTCATAAATTATAAGATGATATTAGTTTATTTCCTTGTTTTTTTTCATCCAATTATTTTACCAATTAAAATAAATGTTATAACAATAAATTTTGAATAATAAATTTTATAAAATTAACAGCTATTATGAATAGAACACCAAGTTTTCGATAAGCTGCAAATAAAGAAAATTTGTTTATATAAATTGCAAACAAAAAATCTTTAAGCATGACTAAAAAAGAAATTAAAATTGAAACATATAAATATGCAGATGAACATTATGAAGATTTAATAAAAAAAATATATTAACTAGATTAAGAAAATCATAAACTTAGAGAATTATTGAAGAAGTCAAATTATTTACAATTTAAATTTGTAGATGTGTCTAAGAGTGACTTTGATTTTCACTCTTTTAGTGAAATAAAAAATAAAAGTTTAGATGTATTATATAATTAATAATTAGTTAAGTCTAGATGAATTAAAAGCTATAAACTAAGGAAAAAGTAATGATTTATTTTCATCAAAAAAAACATCCACTCCTAGACAAAGTTTAGCAGCAAAATAAATATCAATATAAAAATAAAGAAATACTTTAATAAACTCATACACATAAGATTTAATATAAGAGTAAACCACATTTGATTACTAAATACCAGATGAAGTTTAAGAGCAAGATAATTGTTTATCAGAATTTTATAAAGAATTACTTTTAAATGTAGTGAATAAAGACATGAAAATATTTAAATATATAGATTAAGTAGTATAATAGGAATTAAAATAAAACTTCTAATAAAACTATTAAAATTATGATAAGTAAAAGAATCTGTTAAGCAATTTAATTTAATTACTAAGCAATATGTAAAATTATTGTAGTGGAGAACATCCAGATAATCAATTTATAATGAGAACTTATAAATCTATGTAGCATATGATTGAATCAATGTTTAGAATGTTTGAAAAAATGAAGCTTCACATTTTACCTTTAAACAATATTTAACTAAACTTTTAGGAAAGAATAAGTGAGATTGATAAACTTTAAGAATAAACTGAATAAGCCTAAAATTAATTAAGAAAAGCAACTATAATAATTGAAAATTTAAGTTAAGAGAATCTTTAATTAAAAATACAAAATAAAGAGTATTAAGACTTTTTTACATAAATCAGTTATAAATTATAGATAAATGAAGATACTTCTTAGTTAAAATAAAGTTTAGATTGTTTGATGAATTAATGTATAGAAGGAATAATCAAATTACAAAATTATGAATTTTAAAAGTGTCGACCTATAGAAAAAATAAGTCCTGTAGAATGGGATTCAACAGATATATAATAAAAATTAAAGAAAATAGAGGAGAAATATGACAAGTTGAAATAAAAAAACAATAAAAATAAAGAAAAGTTTAAATTTTGTTTAAAAAGAATATATAATTGCTTTGAATAAAATATTAAGCAAGATAATTTTGAGAAATTAAAAATTGAAGAATAAGTATAATTATTGTGTTAAACAATAAAGCAATTAAATACTTAATGATGATAAGTTTATAAAATTTTAAATTATTCTATATAATTAAACATAGTTACTTTATGTATATGATAAATCAATTAATTTTAAGTCGGTTCACTTATTCTTAAGTTGATTTAACATCAAATTCATTTTCTCTATTCAATTTTGACATTGAGGTTTAACTTAAGTTTAGGCATTTTATATAATATGATGGAGTTTATACTCTCATTCTTTGTAAACTTCTGTTTCTTCATTTTGATGAGAATCAAGCCAATTATAAGTTTATTATATTAAATAAGTTAATTATCTTCTTTCATAATCAGAAAAATATACAAAACACTTCTTTCTTAATTTAAAGAAAATGAACTTACATCTAATAATTACTATTAACATTCTTAGGCCTTCCCTGTTAAAAGAGTCACTTCGATTGCAGCGCCATACGCAACTGCTTTATCTGGATTGATAGATTTATTAAGTTCTTTTCTATTAAAAAATTCTTTTAATAATTCTTGAAAAGATATGGAATGTTAAAGAATCAAATGAAAAAGTATTACTAGGTAGATCATCTTGAATAACAAAAATTAAAACCGATGGAGGAATAAATTTTAAAAATTAATCTAAACATAATTCTTTAATTTAACTCTAGTAATTTAACAATAAAAATCTTCATTTTCAGCAATAGAATCTATTTCAATAAATGTTTAATGTACTGAAGATAATATTCTTTTAGCTCTTTCACATTAAGTTCTTAATCTTCTAAAAGCCTTTGAATTTAACTTTAAATCTTATCATTTTTTCTTATAAAATTCTACAAAACAGAATTCTACCAAAATAATATCAAAATCTTCTCCACCTAAATGATTATCACCAGATATTTATTTTACTTCATATACCTCATCATCATCAATTATTGATAAACTAGCATCAAAGATACCTTCACCTAAATCTAATATTAAAAAATTCTATTCTCCTTTTTATATATTTCTTATGAATTACAATTATATATATTAAACTAGCAACTTATGTAGCTTATCTTTATGAATAATTAAAATAAGTTGAAAATGTTATTACAGCTCTTATAACTGGATAGTCAAGATATGTTTCAACCATTTCTTTCATTTTTTTCAAACCATCGAAGTTCTTCTGGATGAAATTTTATATTTTCTTCTTTATGTTTAACAACAATCATTGTTTATCATCTAAATTCACTTTCTACTTTGAATAGCCATTATTTCTTATCATTTTAAACATTAGGATCATTCAATTTTCTTCCAATCAATCATTTTGACATCAAATATTTATATTTTGGATTCCTTGTTGCTTACCTCTTTGCTGCATCTTGAATCAATCTTTCATTATCTGAAAAGAAAACATATGAGGGAGTGAATAATTTGCTATTATTTGAACTTTATGATTTATATAAACACTATACATGAGTATGAAGTTCCTAAATCTATTCCAATTACAAAGTTATTTGCTTGTGACATTATATTATTAATTGTTTTACTTTTTTATTAAATAAATCATTCTTCCTCTCCTTTCAACAATAATTAAAATCAAAAAGATAGAACCATCTAGTTTATAGAAAAATATAATAATTCTGCTAATTACTTTAAAACATTATTCTATTAAAATAAATCATTACACTTTAGATTCAAATTTCCTCCCTTTAATTTTTATGCAATTAAATAATTGAAAACTTTTTTGGTAAAAATTTTGTTGTTAAGCTAATATTTTTATAATTGAAAATGCTTAAAATAATATTTATATAAAATAGATAGTTACTATGCAAATCGGAAAATTTAAATTAGATCATTTGGTTGAAAAAAATAATGAATGCATAATTTATAGAGGTAGTTACTAAGAGGATAAATTCATGATATTATAATTGAATCGTGTAATGAATCAAATATTATTATAGTAACCATTAATGAAGGTTGAAATATATAATAAACATTTCTAAGAAGAACTTAATATGTTATTTAAGTATTCTCGAAAGCCAACAATAATACCTGAAGATTTTCCATTTGAAATACCTGAATCGGATGGATTAGATTCAGATTTAATTGAATTTCCTTAAATAGTTGAAATAAATCAAACAGATAGTCATTATTATTTCATTTTAACTAATTGCCTATAAGGTTAATTATTAACATAAGAAGTTGATAATCCAAAGTATAAATAGTACTAATATTTTATCATAGAACATATTTGCAGATTTACACACTTTATAATTATTACTATAAAGAATATTAAGAAAGAAGAATAAAAGATAGAGATTTTGCATTAATGAGAATTTTTAGAAGCGAAAATAAGTTGACATTGATAGATTTCGGTTTTGCAAATTTTTAAAAACAATTGCCTAAAAAGTCTTGGTAAATCAAATTAGGGGAACTCTTTAGTCATTTATGTTAATCGGAAGCTAAAATAAAAGGAAGGAATGTAATTAACACTTTATTAGCTGGAAAGTTAAAATGGGAAGAAGTCAGAGATTTTATTACAATATCTTTTGGTTTAAATGATATTGATTAAAGTTTATAAGAGAATCTCAATGAATAAAATGATAGAATAACACGATCTAATTCAATATATACAAAATAATAAACTTAAACATTGAGTATGTTTCCATAAGAAATTATTACTTTAAATTAAAATTCAGTTAGAAAAGCTTCTCCTTATAATAATAGTCATAAATAACAATCCAGAAATTCTACAATGATGCAAACTAGAATTATATCTTATGGTAATTAATAAAAAGAACATTTTTTAAAAATTAGATAATCTTTAAGTCCTGGATTTAGTGCAACTAATAGATTTCCTTGTAGACTATTATAAATTGATCATTCTATGCAATAATAAAGTCCATAAATTAGATCTGTTTCAAGAAAAGCTTAACATTTAAGCATATATGAAAAATAGCCAATTACTAAACCTTTAGAAAATTAGTTTGAATACAAAAACAAATCAACTCCAAGAGAACATTCTTAAAATCACTTAAATTAAATATAATAATTAATTGGAGATCAATATTAACCTATGTAAGAATAATAGAAATAAATCCAAAGAAAATTAATATCCATAACAACAAATTAATCCTAATATGAATAATCTTCTTATACTCCTACTATAATTTAAAGAGGCTAATCTTTAAATGAGAAATAAGATGGCTAATTTAATTAAAAAAATTAAGATTTAAGACCTAAATCCAGTAGAACTTAAGATTAAAAATAAGAATTTAAAACCCTTCTTAGAGCTTCTACCCGAGAACTTTAGTAACCTTCTTAAATTTAAAAGAAATCAAATTAAGAATTTCCAGTCAATAGAACAATAAATTATTCTGATACTTAATCATTATTTGATAATTTAGAAATTAAATAAATTAGAAAACCTTAGTCAAGAAGAAATTCTTCTAGAAAAAATAGTACATAAAGTATTGAAAAGATAGAGTTATCCAATTGTAGTGCAGCTAATCAATCATTATTAATTATTAATAATAATTAAGATAACAATCGATAATAATTTAAAACACCAAAAGATTAAAGATAAATGCAGTATTCCTTTTAAAATTCATAAATTGAAAATTAATATTTAAAAAAATAAAATCCAACTAATTTATAATAATAACCATATGAAATTTAGAATTTTAAGTAAAAGCCTGAAAAAATTAATTCAGATGAAGATAACTCCTATCTTGGTAATTATGAACCTTCTTTTGAATAACGATAAACTTAACCTAGAATTTAAGAAAATATTGAATTAATAAAAAACAATAAATTAAATGAGATTGAAATTCATAAATAATTTGATAATGAATAATAAATTAAACAAAATAATAAACAATATCAAATTGAAATGAAAGATTAAAAGGAAATTCCTTCATTTTGTAAAGATTAATAATAAGTAAAAAATTATTAAATCAACTAAAAAGATGAAATTATAAAATCAACTAATTAAGATTAAAGAATAATTGTTGAATCTTTAGATGGATATTAAAAATAGACTAGAATAAATAAATAAAATTCATCCAGATTACCTCCAACTCCAAAAAATGATTAAATAACAAAAGATTAAGGCAAAATTGACTTGTAATAAAATAATTATTTATAATATAATGAACAAAAACAATAAAAAGATAATAATTCTGAAGAAAATGCAAATAAATTATAAAGAATTGAAGATACTCCAAAATCAGACAAAAAAAAGAATTCTGTGTAATTATTATAAATTCATTAAAACATTTAAGAAATTAAGACAAAAATAGATGAAAATGAAGCAAATAGAATAGCTAAAATCTACGAAAATTAATTAAAGTAATAATTTTAATTTAAATAAGAAAGTATGATATTATCGGTAAAATGGTTGGTGGAAATGTGAAATATTTTTAAGCTTTAAAAAATTTTTGGATTGTTCCATTATTTCTTTGTTTTAAAAGAATGGTTAGCTTTAGAAAATTATATGAAGAGGGTTTGAGAGATAAAATAAATTTTTTTGATTTAGATATGGATAAAGTAAATTAAGTAGAAAAAATAAGAAATTTAGAAATAAAGTTAAAAAATGATAATAAAATAGTAGTACAAGAATTAGAATCCTTGCACACTTAGTGTTAGAAAACAGCTTAAAAATTTGAGCCAAAAGTAAAATATACATATAAATTGTTAATAGGAATTAGCAAAAATATAAAAGTTTTTAAATATGGATATGTAGTAGGATATCAAAGACATTTATTTTGTATACTTGTACACTTAGATATTTAGAACTTTATAAAATTTAAAAATGAAATGTGAATCTGATAAATAAAAAACATAAGAAAATTTAATATTGTAAGCTAGTTGTTTAGCTTCACTCATAATAAGTGAAATGCCTTTTAGTAGTGATACCAAGTTTTTTGACCTTGAAGAATTTGAAAAATTGACTGAGAGTTCATAATATAATTAATAATAATTAGAACAATACATAAAAACAAAAGATGAAGTAATTGGTCATTTAAAAAAAAGATTGAATTCTAAAGGGATTAAGATCTGAATAATTATTTAATTACATATTTTTCTATAAATTCATATAGAAATATATATATACGAAAGAATTATTATTGAGTATAAAAATAATTAAAGAAATTTCTGTAAAATATTTTAATGTTTAATTTATTCATAAGTAGATAATTAATTGAATAAAAACATAATTTTTTTTAAATAAAGGTTAATAATAATTTCTCCAAATATGAACTATCCTTATGGTTAATAAATGGGATAATATCCCTATGATCCTAATATAAATATGGTAAGATAATATAATATGTTAGATGGGTTTTGATCCCTAAATGTATTAAGAATATGCTTTCTATTATTTAGGAGGGCCTTAGACTCCTCCTCCACCTAAAGGACCTTATCCAGGTATTACTCATGAAGATTATGAATCATTTGATATTAATAAACAAATTTTGTTCTAAAGATTTTTAGGGGAGACAGCAGCCTATTATTCAAAACATTTACCAAAATATTAAAAAGAGATGGAAGAGTTTTTAAATACAAATACTGCTTATCAAATGAATGAATCAGAAAAATAACTGATGCAAAGCTACCTTGAATATAAGAAAAAGGAAAAAGAGTATGAATCATTTCTTAAATAATTGGAATAAACAACTCAAGCATTGAATCCTGAATTGGAATAATAAAAGTTATTAGAATAATAAAAATTAGAGTAATAAAAGCTTGAGTAATAAAAGTTAGAAGAATAAAAAAAGTAACAGTAATTAGAATAATAAAAATAACAATAATTACAATAATAACAAGAATAGCCTAAAGAAGGAACTACAACTACAGCAAGACCTAAAAAAAAGTTAAATTTAAATGCAAAACCATTAGAAATAGCTCTCAATCCTCCAAAAATGCCAATCTTTCCAAAATAACCAGATTTTTTGGATTTTGATAAATTTTGGAATAATTATTCAGCATATATTAGTTATTATAATCCAAGTTGTGAAGATGAGTATAAAAATTATCCAAAGCCAGAATAATAGAAAAAAAAAGAAGCAGATGAAGAAGCTAAAAGAAAGAAGAAATAAGAAGAAATTGAAAGAGCAATTTAAAGTAAAAAATAATTATAATTATTTAAGAACGTAAAGATGCTGAATAGAGAGCAAAAGATAAACCTGCTTAAACTTTAAATCTTGTTGAACAAGTAGTAAAATTAGAAGGAGAAGTAGATTTGTAGAAATACGTAGATGTATATATAAATAATAAACTTAGCCTGATGAAACAAGATAACCAGTCAATTTAGTATTTATTGGGCATGTTGATGCTGGTAAATCTACTCTTTGTGGAAGATTATTATTAGAATTAGGAGAAGTAAGTGAAGCTGATGTTAAAAAATACGAATAAGAAGCAGTTTAAAATAATAGAGATTCTTGGTGGTTAGCATATGTTATGGATTAAAATGAAGAAGAAAAATAAAAAGGAAAAACTGTTGAATGTGGAAAAGCTTAATTTGTAACTAAATAAAAAAGATTTATTCTTGCAGATGCTCCAGGACATAAAAACTATGTTCCTAACATGATTATGGGAGCATGTTAAGCTGATTTAGCTGGTTTAATAGTATCAGCCAAAACAGGTGAATTTGAATCAGGTTTTGAAAAAGGCGGTTAAACTTAAGAACATGCATTATTAGCAAAAAGTTTAGGTGTTGATCATATTATTATTGTTATCACTAAAATGGATACTATTGATTGGAATTAAGATAGATTTAATATGATATCATAAAATATCTAAGAATTTGTTCTTAAATAATGTAAATTTGAAAATGTTTATGTTATTCCAATTGATGCATTATCTGGATCTAATATAAAAAATAGAGTAGAAGAAACAAAATGCAATTGGTACAAAGGTCCTTCATTAATTGATTTAATTGATACCGTTGCTATACCAAAGAGAAATGAAGAAGGACCAATTAGAATGCCAATATTGGATAAATTTAAAGATTTAGGATCATTATATATTTATGGTAAATTGGAATCTGGTAAGATTATTGAAGGATTGGATGTTTCAATATATCCAAAGAAATAACCTTTCCAAATTGTAGAACTATATAATATGAAAGATTAAAAGATGAAATATGCTAAGGCAGGTGAAAATATTAAAATTAAAGTCAAAAATATTGAAGAAGAAGATATTAAGAGAGGATATATGATGTGCAATTTAACATCTAATCCATGCTTAGTTTCTTAAGAATTCTAAGCCAAAATTAGACTTTTGGATTTACCAGAAAGTAGAAGAATATTTTCAGAAGGATATTAATGCATTATGCATCTTCATTCAGCAGTTGAAGAGATTGAAATTTCATGTGTTGAAGCAGTTATAGATGCCGAAACCAAGAAAACAATTAAATAAAATTTCCTTAAATCCTTTAATGAGGGTATAGCTAAAATATCTGTAAAATTATTTAATAATTTAGATTAAAAATCCAGTTTGTATGGAAAAATATGAAACAATCACTCAATTAGGTCGATTCGCTTTAAGAGATGATGGAAAGTAAATATTTCTATTGATTATTTTAGAACTATTGGATTTGGGGAAATTTTGAAAGTTAAACCAGTTAAATAAGGTTGATTTTGATTTTTTATGTTTTATTTTAAAAAGTACATTTGTAAACACAAATTTTATTAATTTCTAATCTATCTTACAAATATAAGACTCTTTATTTTATTACAATTTTTATTATTCATTTGAATAAGATTATTAAAAATGATACATGAATAAAATTATATTATTAAAATAAAATATGCTAAACTTTTAATAAAAATAAATTTATTAATTGAATATAAATATGATTAATGACTCTGAAAGTGTAAATGAAATACTAGATAAAATTAACAAAGGATCATCATCAACACCTTCTTCGATTAAGTAATTGAATTTTAGGAAAAAAAAAGTATCAACCAAATATTAATTTTCCTCCATAGCAAAATTTGCAATAATCATGTAGCAAATATTTTTACTTTTCGGGTGTTTATATTTAACAATCTAAAAAGTAATATATAGAATTCCAATGGAATGTTATTTAATTTACAACCACTCCTTATGTAAAGTCTTTTTGACTGGAATCTATGTAATTGTATTGTTAAGAATCATAAGAAATCTATTAAAACTTTATAAGAAGAAAGAAAAGTAATACAAATACCTCTTTCATAGTAACTTATTCAATTGTGATGTAACTCTTTAGACTTTTAGATATTATATGGGAATTAAATGCTATATAATATTATTATTTATAATATAATTTATGATAGAAAATTATTTAGCCATAACAGTTACATAAATTTGGAGTAATTAAATTAGTGAAAACTCTGGTGCTTATTTCATGATAACGATTTTAATGTAAATAGTAATTTGTGATATTACTTATGAATATTTTATGATTTTTTCAGGAAGATATGGTATAGCAGATAGCAGACATAATTCAATTGTGATTAATAAATAAAATCTTTTTGATGCAATTTGTAAATTCAAATTGTTAATTTATTGTTATAAATTTTACAAGGAAACAAAATGGAATTATAAAATTTACACTAGAAGTAAGGGAATTCCTTTATTTTGATATAATGTAGAGAATATAAAAAATTTAGGCATGCATTAATAATATAGGAATGGATGCACTATGATTTTTTATGTTAATAAATATATTTTGTATATAAATATTTTACAAATATTTTTATATGATAAATATTTCAAGTAAGCAAGACATTCCTTCATTTGTTAAAGAGTAATTAAGAAAATAAACGATAAGTCCAGAGCCACAAAAACATAGATAGTTAAATTTTCATAGAAGATTAACAAGTTCTTAGTTGGATGGAGGAATTTGTAACAATAATATTAGTCAGAAGAAATCAAATAAGTAATTGTCAAGTACTAATTTAATTACTAAAAAATAAGTGCATGGATTATAGTAATTATTAAAGACTAGTCCTTATAATAAATTAATACAACAGAAATCATAATCGCAAATGTTGATTTAAGAAAGCTTTTCTCAACAATATCTCAAAGATACAAGTGCAGCTTATACTCCTAATTAATAAGGATCTCTCTAATAGAACTTTTTTAATAAAGTTGGTCTCTCTTAAAATTCGACAATGTCAAGTAGTGTAAAACCTCGAATGAGAAGTGCAAATAAGGAAATTTTAAAAAGAAAATTGATGGCTGAAACAACGCAATTACTTTCTAATAGAGAAAAAGACAAGCAAATAATATCTTAATTGTAACAAATAATTATTCGCACTAATTCTCTGTTATTGCATTATTAAAGTGAAATTTAAAAGCATGTTTCAGAAAAGGAAGAATTAATTAAGTAGATAAAATAATTATAATCTTCATGATATTTGTTTTAATCAACTCTTTTTTTGTCTAAATATAAATAGTTTAACGTAATATTTTTTAAAATTAATATTTTTACCATGGCTCAACTTGACATAAATAAAAAAAAAACAAACGATTATACTTATACAGAATTATTGGAAGAGGTTGATATTCATAATATTACTTATAGAATAATATGTTAAAACGCAAATTGTAAGATTTAATGAAGCAATTGAAATAATTTGAATAGGAAAGTAAAGGGTTATAGTATGAGAATGAAATTTTACAAAAATGTTTGGCTCAATAAAAGAGTAATTCGTAATAAGAAATTAAAAATAAATAAGTAGAGGATCAAATTGCTTAATTATAAGCAGTTCATTAAAGAGAGAAGGAATATTGGATAAGAGATCAATAAGAATAAGTGAATAGAATCAAATAAGTATAGGAGTAAACAAAGAGAATTTTATAAGATAAAATAGATAATTTGGAAAAGGAGAATGAATTTTTATAAATGGAACTTGAAAACAATAAAACTATAATTGAAAATTATGAATTTTAAATTGAATAGAGTAATTAATATATATTAAAATTTAGTTCAATAAAATCATAAGGCTGAATTAAGTAATTTGTAGAGAGAATTGAAATAAAAGTAGTATAGTATAGATGAATTAAAATTGTAAATATAAGAATAAGGAATGATATCTTAAAGAAGCAATAATAATTAGGAATTATTAAATAAATTAAAAGAGGCTATGTATGGATTATAATAATTTTAGAGATGAATTAAATAAATGTAAGAAGATTATATCTAATCAACAATATGAAATTCAATTGTAATGTAAACTGTTTGATGAATTAAGGTAAGATTATCAAAAGAAATTATGCAAAGAACGATCTAAATCATAAATGAGTTTTAAAGCAGCATAAGAGGTCAAAAATGAATATGAGAAAAAATATTGTAATTTAATGGAATAAATAATTAAAAACTAAACTTCAAAAAGTTGTAATGCTTCATTTAAATTGTTGCCAAGTTCTATGGATTAAACAATTAATAATGATTATTCTAGAATTTCAAATAATTAATCAAATAATATGTATGTATTTTATTTAATTCACATTAGTGGAGGTTTAAGTGCAATAAATAAAGCTTTAAGTGATTCAATAGATGATTATGAAAAGAGTATTTTAAATAATATATCTGGAAATGCTACAAAAAGAAAGCCAAGTAAATCAGAATGGGAGAGAAAATAAAAAGGATAATAAAATATTGTGATTAGTGTAACTCCAGAAAATTAAATGCGTCCTTAATCTTAATAATAGGAAATATGTATAATTATTATTAAATAAACTAATTAGTTTCACCTAAAATATCTTAAAAGAGAGCATAATCTATTCATTCAAGTAAAGGAATAAAACAATATACATTTAATTTATGTGAATATAATGAATCTCGTGCTTCAAATGATTCTGATCAATTTTATAGTTAATGTACATAATAAACAAGATAAAGTAAATTAACGTTAAAACCTTAAAAATGTGGAGGTGATGTAAAAAGAAACTCTAAACATTAAAAATCACTTTCTACATATAGAAGTGTAAAAGATAAAGAAAATGTTTAATTTACTATTCCAGAAGAGAATTAAAAGATAAATAGTATAAATACGAGTAAATAATTATAAATTTTGGAAGATAAAAATGAGAGATTAGACACGAACACAAAATTTAATTCTTTATTAAAAGTAATTTGAATATGCTATTACATTTATTTTTACAATTATATTTTATTATCATTAATTTAATGTCATTATAAAGCTCTATCATAGCAAATCCATTAAATGATAGTTCAAGTGATGATAATAAAAATGAGTATGTTCGTAATGGTTAATCTGAATAAGATGAACAAGAATAAGTTGAATAAGAAGAATATCCTATAAATCCATTAGAATCAGATGAAGAAGGAAATGAATCAGCAGTCTTATAACATTTAATCAATAATGATAGTATTCAATAAAATAATATTTAGAAGAAGATCATTCTTCAAAAAGCAATGAACTTTCAAATCCAATGATAGAAGATGATCCAATCTCATTAGAAAATATTCATAATCAAAATTTTGCATCAATTGGTTAACAATATCATGTTTGTTAAACAGTTTTAGATTGCAATAAAACAATTGAATTATAATAGGACTAAAATCCTATATATTCATGTGATGAATTGCTAGATCCAAAATAAAGTAATAAAGAGAAATCAAAAGAATAAATAAAGAATCTTGAAAGTCAATTGGAATTAATATTAAAAGAGAACCAAATGTTAAAAAGTATAATTATCATTATAATTGATTCAAAGAACAGCTACTAGAAAAAGAGATGTATTATATAGAATAAGTCAAAATAAAAGATCAAGAATTAACTACTTTAAATGAATAAAATAAAAATTTGATTGATAATAATTCTGAGTTAAAAGGAAAAGTGTCTAATTAATAAAATGAGATTTACTCTTTATAATAGTAAATCAACCAATTATAATCAGAATAAATTATATAATAAAGATCTAAAACAGGAGCTGAAACAACAAGATATGACCCTTAGGTATAAAATACTTAAGAATTTAAGGATTTACATAAAGCAACTAGTTTAAATGATTAAGCAATTGCAAATTTGAGTGCTAATTAATTAGAAGTAAGGAAAATACCAACATTAAGTATTGATATTCCATCAGCATTTTCTACCAAACCTAAATTACCAATTAAAGATTAATTCCTTTTTAAAAATGGAACATCTAAAAATTATCATTTAACAAGTATTTTAAAATTTTATCTTTAAGCTGAGGAATCTAAAAAATAAAGACTACACAAAATGCCTAACAACTAAAGATCATTATAAGATTTAATCCATAAAGCATAAATAGGCATAGCATTTTCAAAAACAAATAGTATAATCATTATATAATAACATAAGCTTCATCTTTGTAAAAGGTTTAGGGTTCAGGATAACTATTTTTTGAAAGTAATTCTACCAAGCGCAATCAATAATAAATTTAATTAGCATCTAAATAATGATCTCCCAATTAAAAAAAGAATCATAAAGTATAATTTTTATCAATTTTTTAATTTAATCAAATTTTACTAATTCATTCATAGATTTCATCTAAGATATAACTTTTATAGTTTAAAATCATAATTCCATTTCCATATCCAAAAATTTCGATAATTTAGAATATGATAATTTACTTTAACAATTGCTATTGTTTTTACTATACCATCATAATGAAATCCATTCTTCTTTTTAATGCTATTAATAGTAATACAGTCTCATATTCTTGAATTAAATTGAATCTTATTCTAATGATTATTTTTTAAAGCATTTTTATAGCAGAAAATTCCAAAAAAGGTAGGAAATTATGGTCTAATGGAATAAAGCATTATAAATTTTTAGTTGGTCTTATGTAATCCAATCTTTATTTATTTAATCAATGTTTATTTTCTTTTCTGTAATTTATGACAATTGCAGTTATTATTTCTTTTCTTCTGGTTTTATTCTTAGCATAATACAATTTAATCCTAATACATTTTTTATCCTTAACTTCTTTATGATAATTATTAATTTACAGCACACACAATATATAAGAATTAGTTTCACTTATATACTTTAGATAATTCAAATATGATGAAAATGAATGGAATAGAACTACAATAGCAATCTCATTAGCATATTATTTGATTAATGAATATAAATCATGTGTCTATAATTAGTTTATAATTTAAATATTATATTCAATTTGATAACTCAAATCGCCTAAATTTAGATTTATAAAATAAAAGAAAGTAAAGTTAAAATGGAGTAAGTATTAATAAAGATAACCATATACCATAATCTATTATTGTTGGCAATACTAATATGTAATTTAAAGCAAAACCCAAAATCTAAGTCTATTTTTGAATTGTACATTTGCAATTCCTAATATCCAGGTGCTTACTATCAAAGACTTTAATGGATACAACTTTTCTACAAATGCTTCTATAGCTATTGGATATATAACATTTAATCCTATTCCATTCATAATATTTAATATTATCAAAACCCAAAAAGGTAAGTATGATATTAAAAAGGCTAATAATAGTAAAGCCAAAAAACCCATAGAAGTTGTATACTTTATAATGATATCATAATCTGGCAATTTTCCTTATCTTGTTTATAAATCTAATTTAAATGAGATCCATATTCCAGCTATAATACCTGACCCTGTAAAAAAGATTCCAGCAATCCCTACCTCTAATTGAGTATACCCAAAAGGATACAATTATAAAGAAATAACAGATATATAAACCCATGAAATCCCAATAAACATTGCAAATGCTAAAAGATCTAATAAAAATTCTTCTATTCTGAAAATTTCAAAGAATTATTTAAAAAATCCTAAATTTTCCTATAATTTCATAATAATTTTTTACTTCAACATTTCTAGCTATTTAATTAGTGTTTCTAATAAAAATAAAACAAAATGGAACACATATTGTATTTAAAATGGCAATTATAAAGTTCATTTCTTCAATTTTGATATTAATAATTTCTTGATCTATTAGATCCCAAAACTAAAATGACGAATATGTATATGAAGCCATGATTCCTGCTAGAGTAGCATAACTTCCTAAACATGTTGCCAAAGTACGATCATAAGCAGTAAACCATATTTCAGATAAATCTATAAAAACGATAAGGTTTAATAATTACAAACAGGAACTGCTAAAAATAAAGCCTCACTTACTCCTACAAAAAAATATCCAACTAAACACATAAAAAAACTTTGCTTTCCAAACCAAACCATCCAAGCCCCTGCAGCTGTTAAAATTGAAGATACTTATAAACATAAATCAAGTCTCTTCTCTAATAAAGGAATAAAAGGAGGACCAAATACAAAAAATGTTATATAATATAAATTTCCTATCCAATACAAGTCATTAGCTTCAACATCATAATAGATTGCTGCATTTAGCCAAACAGGTGAATAACTCACAAATCCAAGCACATTTGAAAATCTAACAATAAAATCAAAGTATACGCTAAAAAACTGTAAGCAAATAAAACAAACCACTTCATTCTTTTTGATTCCTTAGAAGAAATTTATTCATTATAGTATATTTCAACTTGATTACTTTTAGACATCACTCTTCTTAAATAAAACAGATTAATCTGAATTATAATAAATATTTTTAGTTATTTTTCTAAGTTTTAATATTATTCATTATTTTTTAAATTTATTGAAGAGCTCACTTCTATGATATCTTTATTTATAAGATAGAATACAATATAACTCAAAAAGAATAAAAATTGTTAAAGTTATTCTTAATCTATATTTCAAAAATACTTTAGACATTAGAAATATTAAACAATGCAAATTTATCTTGAGCTTTTTAAAAAAATATTCAAGGCAGAAACAATTTGTTTATTTATTTTTGGCAAACCTTTTTTTTTACAATTATAGTATGCTATAAAAATAACAATAATTTTATTGTGTTTTCCGTTGAATTTATTTTATGTTTATTCATGAGCGATAAACATATTTAAAATATTCTATTTTTTGCTGCTAATTAAAAGTAACATATGAGTTTTAAATATTAGAGAATTTCTAGGATAAAATTTTTTACAATAAATGATTCAATCTCAATAGGATAAATAACATTTAAGCCTTTGCCTTGGAAATATTTTATAAAATTAATTCATAAATAGATTGCTTCAAGAATGAGAACAAAAATCCAAGTAAAGAAAGAAGTTATTTAATTTCTTAGCTTAATTTAAAAGAAAATTGAATTCCTAATTAAGTAGGAGAGATTTTTTTAATTCCAACTTTCAATAATGTAAATCTAAAATAAAAAATTAAAAGAAATTTCAGATATTTAACCCATTCGATTCCAAATAAAAAAGAAAATGTTATTTGATCAAATAAAATTTTAGCATTTTTGAAAATGTTGAAAAATTATACAAAAATATTTGATTTTTTCTAAATAAAATCAAAAATAGTATACATCTGTTGGTTTCTGAATTATTTCTTAAATTTATCAAGACAAAAGTAATTAGAATTAAAAGAGAGTATAGAATTTTTAAGATTAAATTCAGATTCTTAATTTAATCGTTATCTATATTTAATTGTTCAATCCATATATGCAAAATGATGAATAATAGTAAGAAATCATGATATTAGTGTAAGTAGTATAGTGTAAAAGCAAGTTGCTGATATTCAGTTATAAGGAGTTACCGAGACTTCAGATAAATCTTTTTTATTAATAAATAATTATAAATAATTATTAATATATAAAATGGTCCATTTAAAATAGAATGATTTTCCGATTCCCAAAAAAGGTATTTGATTAAATAAGCAAAACAATTGAATTATACTACTACTAAAGTTTCTATTGATCAGAATAATATGAAACACAGGTCAAATCTTTAATCTAGGAAAAGAATAAATTGTATATCAAAAATAAACAATTTTATATAATATATTTTGCTAGTACAATGAAAGTTGAGATTTTTTAATAGAATGCCGAAGAATTAGAAATAGGAAATTTAAGTTAAAAATAAAGGAGATTAATAAAGAATTTAAAAATTTTATGTAATAATGGATTCCCCATAAAGTTTTATTTAAATATTATGATTATATAAATAATCTAAAAATTTAATATGTTGTATTTTTGATCTATTATTTAAATAAAGAAGAAAATAATTCTATAAAAGAATACATATAAATAATATTCCTAAAATTAAAAAATAATATTTATGGGTTCTTATAAATCTAAAAATCATAAAGTGGACATTAATACACTACCAGTTGTTGAGCCTGAACCTGATTATGTGATAAAAACAAGACAACCTATGCCATCTAATTGGTAATTGAATATTTTAAGAGGAAAGAGGGAAGATGAATTAAGAGGATTGTCATATGCATATGCTAGGTAGAATGAGTGGATAATTTAGACGAAAATGTCATAAAGCAGTGAATGATTTGCTTCAATGTGAAAAGAATTATGGTTCTTTTTGGGCTGCATTTGATTGTTAAGCAGAGAATCATGATATGAAAGAATGTTTAGCTCATGAATTTGAAGTAGAAATGGATAAATTAAGAAGAAATATGAAAATGAATACAGAATGGTGGTGGAAAGATCTTTATGATGAAAATGGAGAAGTTGGAGAATAAGCTAAATGGAAAGATGAATATTGGTTATTACCAATAATTAGAAGCTATAAAGATTTATTTTATTCAATGATATCATAGAATAATTGATATAAATATATATATATATATTTATCTATGATTATTTTAAAAATTCTAATCAAGTTGTTTTATATGAAAATTCTGCACAAATCGCCAAAATTAATAAACTAGCTACATGTTCACTTACTTATATTATTATATATTCTTTGCGTTTCATTTCCCAAGCAAGTGCTGATAAACCATTAGGTAAAATAATGCCTCCCACTATAATTAGTATTAATTGGAATGTCGAACTGTAGTCCTAGTATTAAAATATCTCAATCATTTATATACTTTTAAGTTGAGATATTGATAAAATAGTATGAAGCAATAACATTTAACAAATCGCGCCAAAATTTCAATTATTTAGCCATTTGAATTATCATTCTAAAATGGTTATTTTATTTAAGCTCCAATTTTCCATTGTAATCCAAAACAACTATCTGAATACCAAAAGTGTCCTCAATTCTTTATAAATGAATACCAAACACTGATGTGAGAAACGTTCCTATTGCAGCTGGTAAAATTTATTAATACATAAATTAATAATCATTCTTCTAAATGAAATTCCATTAGTTCATCCAATTTTAAATAATTAGAATTATATTCTCGTAAATCTGAATAATTTAGAGCTTCTTTCAAATAATCTATCAATGCTTTTAATTCTTAATCATTTTAATCATTATGCCATTCCAATATAGGAATTCCATTTTCAATTTAAAATCCAAAAGAATGTGCTAAATTATCAATTATTAACATATCCTTAAGTTATTTATTACCAATCAATCTTAAATCTTTAATAAAAAATCCATTTTTAGTTTCCATACAATTATTTCTAGATAATACTCCAGATATATATTGTTTTTTTGGATCTAAATAACTAATGATAGCTTAAGCATATGCTTGTGATGATGCCGTATAAATATATATTGTATAAAATTAAGAAAGTGAAGAGAGGAATAATGAAGTATATGGACGTATATTTATTCCAATCTAAATAATTATTAAATAATTATACTTTTGCTTCTTCTCCAAATTCTCCTACTGCTGTTACATACACTTAAGGATTTTCTCTCGGAGCACAAGAATGAATTAAAGTCTCATCTAAATCAAGGATTAGAGTCTTATCTTTTTTTGGTATTAGTTCATTTAAATATACTTTTTTTGATTCAATAAATTTATCAGAAGGTCCTTTTAAACACTTTCTAGCATATATTAATCCTCTTTATGTAAGAAGTAAATGCTTTTTAAATGATTATTCATTAATATATTGTCCAAATATTAAATGACGAAAAGGATGCTGAGCTACTTTATCTTTTTAATTCATTTGTTGATTCTTTTTATTTTACTCTTAGTCAGAATTTGTATTCAAATTTTACATAGATGTTGTTTATCTATTCATAACATACTTAAATACTTTGCTTTTGATAATTTTGGATTAGCCTATGCTTTTTAGGAGAGTTTTTATTAAATTCTTTAAGCTTACTCTTCAATATTGTAATTAGCTTCTTAAAAATTTTATTCAACTGGCTCATGATTGTTTTCTGTATCACTAAAATTAGGTTCATTTTCTACATCACCATCTATTCTTTTTGTATTCACTAAATTACTAAATCTAGACATCTTTGCTGCTTAAGTCAAAATTTGAACAAGTACTTGTATGTTATTATTAAATATTTCTTTAACTCTTAGGTGTACCTCCTTCTGACTCATCTGTTTAGAATCCATTTTATTTTATTATTGGTTTACCTCTCAATTTATTATCTGGTGTTGGTGTATTGTCTTAAGAATTAGAAGATTCTCCCTCCTCTTCACTATAAAATTAAAGCTTTTATTCTTATGTTATCACCTACTTTAAATGACCTACGTGAGATTTTGCCTTAAAACTTATTAACTTGTCCATTTATTATTAATATTGACGATTTTTCTTGATTTATCAATTATTAATCAAAAAATCAGCCCAGTTTAAACTGTTCTCCTATTAATATACACATTATATTATACATAGAAACAATTAAAATTATTAGTTATTTTTATATCATTAGATTTATTCAAAAAATAATAAGAAAATATAGAGTTATCTGATATATTACAAAAGAATCATTAATTATTTAGAATGAATTATATTATTTCAATTTATAATAATTATTATTATTAAACTAATATTTATTCATTCATATCACTTTATTTCTCAATCTCATTTTCAGAATTAAATCCACTCTCAATTAATTATTTTTATTGATATATTTATAAATTCTATGCTTTCTTTATTTTAGTGTTTAGTACTTCTTATAAATAGTTGAATAACTATTTATTTGAGTATAATTATGATTTTTAAATCTTATTTATTTAAACAATCCTAATTGTTAGAATTTATTGATCTATAATATTTGAAGATTAGTTTCCTTATATTGAATGTATAATTGATGCTTAATCTAAATATGAAGTATTGATTATACAGGAGAGAAAATGAATAAGTTAAATTATCTATGAGTTTAGGTAAATGCTAGAAGTTTAGAAAAGTTAAAAATGATTTAGATGACCAATATTATAAAATGATTTAAAATCTAATTATAAAGTATGAATTTGAAACAATATTGCATCATAAGTTTATGAATTAATGAATAATCAGTGCTATTAATAAGTTATAGTGCGTAATAAATTATAAAATTAATGTATTATTTAACATAAATTATATCGTCTTATTAAAATAATAATTAAATAATTAAGATGTCTGAATCCATTTATATAGTTAGCACTAAAAAATATCTAAAACCAATAATAGAAACTCAAATTATTGGACTTTCTAGAGTGATAGTTGGATTACCAATAGATCATGTTTTTGATAGATTTAAAACTTTAGTACAAGCTGAAAATACCCAATTATCAATTCAATAACTTTTTAAAGAAACTTATAGAAGAAATGGAGTATTAAAAGGTATCTTTGCTGGATTTTCATCTTAAATAAGCATTCAATTGTTTAAACAATATTATAGGTATATATGAATTACTAATCCTATTTTTAGATGGCCTATGATGATCTTAATTCCAAAATATTATAAAGAACTCTTACCATAATCTTAAATTGAGAATCATCCAGCATTACATAAAGGTTTGGCAGGTGCAACAATTGCGATATTTGAATCCCTTGTAACCTGTCCTTTAGAAAGAATTAAATGTCAATTAATGACTCAACATAAGTCAAAATCAAGTATCTAAATTTAATTTATCTTTTCTAGTCATTAAATAATTATGGAAAAATGAACATCAATTTTCACATTTTGTCAAAAATGTTTATACTGGAATGGAAGCAATGATATTAAAATAAGTAGTTTCTTGGACTAATTATTTATATTGGGATCATAAAATAAGATACTTATTCAAAGAAAGTCCTAATTAAGCACTCACTTTACAATAAATAGCTATGTGTAGTTTATTGACTGCCATTCCAAATATTTTATTTGTTTAACCATTTGATTCTGTTAAGACTGCGTATTAAATGGAAAACAACTCAAATTATAAATAATTAACTATTCCTCAAGCCTTTCTCAAAGTGTATTAAGATAAAGGATTTAAAGGATATTATGCTGGATGGTAATTAAGACTCTCACAATTTATTGTATAAGCAGCCTTATCTACTCCAGTAATGGATTATTTGGAAAGATTACATGGTCTTCCAAATGATTTTTGAAATTAATATAAAATACTTTCAACTGATTATTATTATTATTATGGCAATAATTATTATCATTATAATTAATCATTATTTAATCGACTTTCTTGTCTCAACTATTGATCCTGTTAATTATCTTGATAAATTAGGTTTTGATTGTCTAAGTAGTGGTTATTCTTGTACTACTTAAATTTATTATTTGCTATGACTAGATTATTATGAATCATAGGATTCTGCTATCTAGGGATTATATCTTTATTGCTGATATTCATTTTATTGTTGATGTTAATATTCCATTTAAGGATAAATGTTTTAAGGTTCAGTTGTTTTAGCAAATTAAGATTATTATTATTGATAATAATTATCATTATTTACTGGTTATTTTATATCAAATTAACCAGTTAATTATTTGGTAATTTACTAATCTCTGAGAATTTGAGATTATCTAGGTTACTAATAATTCGATCCTTTTAAATAAGACTCTTATTATTATTATTCATATTATTATTTTATTGATTATTAAGAATACTATTAATAGTTATTATAGGTTTGATTATAGGGTTTAGCCTATTCAGTATTTATAGATTCGAATAACTGTTAATGAGAAAAAGAGGCTGTATTCTTATTGATAGGTCGTTGAGGATATAATTTTTAATTTGAATTGGCCAATTCAATTGGTTCTACAACACTTTAAATAGGCTTTTCATCAATCTCTTATTAATTATATTCATATTCCTCTTCACCTTAATGATTTTAATATTAATTAACTTCTTATAATAAATACTATGGAGCATTATTTCTTTAATAATAAGATGATTGTTTATTAGATTAAATTTCTTACTTCTAATCACTTAATTATAATTGTAGTTCCTTTTAAGTAATTGGAGTCAGATTATTGTAAATTTAATAACTTCTAGTTGGTTCCCATTAAGTAGATTTGACATTTTTCCCTGGTGTTCTTTGATATCTAACTTATGCGTCTTAGCTTCTTGATAATGCTACCTTAGCACGTTATTCGAGAATCTCCATTTATTCATAAATATCAGTGGTATCAATTATTTTACTCTGTGCTATTTATGGTTCTTATATTTTATTAGAAATCTAATTAGACTATCCAAAGTTGATAGAATAATTAGGAGAATATTCTTATATAGTAGATTGCTTATATATAGATTTCAATAATTTACTCTAAAATAATCCTCTAATTAAAATCTGAAACCTATCAATAAGTTATTAGCTGAATATGAATTGGGTCTATTTTCAGGAGCTAATTATAATAGTTAACATATTATAGAACACAATTATTCACTATATAATGTTTTCATTTCTCTTATATAATTATCTAGTTTATCAGTAATTATGAGATAGTTGGAATAATCATAAATATCATTGATACTATTGAGAGTAGCCATTTATAATGCTGTTAATCCAGTACTAAAGACATCTGATTTATCTAAATCATATGTTGGTCTCAAGACTCTTTATTTTAGGAAGGATAATTATTCTGGACTTAAATTATAGGAAGCATGTTATTTAGCGACACATCTTCTAAATGCATTCATATCTGTCAATTCCTATATGTCAGTCAATTTGTAAACTGGAAGAGGTTCATTCTATCGATAAGCACTTTTCTTCGGAAACGAAGTTACACTTATTGTTAATGGACGTATATCTCCATGCGATTTCTATTGCTTATTTAATTTTTATAATGCTACTAACTTTATATTTATAATATAAATTTTATACTGTGCAATGAATCATAGCAACTATTTCGATTTCTTCAAAATGTTGTTTTGTAGCATTCTATTCACTGATTACTCTTTCCAAATATTCATCAAAATATTCATAAACACTATGAGCTTATGTCAACTAGGTACATAATTCCTTTTCTGTGACATGTTATAAATCAATCATTTAGATTAAAAACAAATCCTTATCTTTTGAAGCAATGTTCACTTCTGCTGATTATTTAAATTTAAGCCATTATTCTTCATCTTACAAAATATGATCTTTCACAGCTACAGTGTGTCCATCATTTAATTTATAAACTTTTATTTCTCCATATCTGATATCATTAACCTATTTCCAAAATTGCAGTTAACTGATTTTTGGAACTTACATTCTAGATTGCTATAAATTTGAAGATTATGATTATCCCATGCTGTTAAAATTTTATTTAATAATAAATTATCTAGAACAAAATTTCAATATTATAGTATATTATGGTCAAAGTTCAAAGAATTTGATTTATATTCTTGAAATATTCATAATCTTTTTGGCTATATTATCCAATCATAAATAGGATTTTTATTGAAAGTACTTCTTTTAACAATAAACTATTTACCAATTTTACTAAGTTTTCCTTCAGCTAAATCCTTAAATGGTATATTATATTAGGATAGATATATAAGACAATCTTTATGAATATTTAGAAATATAAATTACTTATCATTATCTTCTTTGACTCATAAAGCAAGAGTGTTATTTTAGGATACAAATAATATAAGGATCTTTAAAGTAATCATATTTAATCTTTATTGAAGCAATCATAAATTTTGGATTCAATTTTATGTTGATTATAATCAATTAAGGCACTCATGAATAATTACCTTTTCATAATATCAATTCAAAGTTATTCAGTTCAATTATATCAACAAGTTTAGATATCAAAATGATTAATTAATACAATAGAACGATTCCAAACAGCTAAAATTTAAAAATAGTTTTAGCAGATAATCCCATAACAAATTTAATTTTCATTAGCTATAATTCTTAACATTTTTATCTATAGCCTTTATATGATAACCATATCTATTACTACTTTTTATAATATCAACTTCGGTTAAATGTTTTTGACCTAAAGAAGTTCTATTATAATTTCTAACTCCTCCTTTCAATTTATTTAAATCTCAATTTGTTTAATGCTGCACTATGAAAATCACCTCAACCAATATAGATTATTAATGTTTCAATTCTTGTTGGTTTATCTGCTTTTGATCTTAATTTTTTATGAAGCTTTCCTCCTCATTCATTAACCTATCCAATATCTAATAAACATAATGTATGATAGTGATAGTCTTCTGTCACTACTTATGTAACCAACAATCCTTTCATTTCTATAAAATTAAGAAGTTTGAATAAAATGGTTAATAGGCATCTTCAAAATCTAATTTACTTAAATTATTATTTAAATTTGAATTAACTACACCATGTAATGCAGAATAACAAATAAATAATTAACCATTTTATGTTATTAATCATGAATGATTTAAGTATGAACTTATTGATTATACTATTTGATTCTTGGATCCTTTTATTGATTTAGGAATATTAATTTTCTTTTGATTGCCATATTCAAAACTATAATTATCTTTCTGACTATTGGTAATTCGCCATCTTTTTTCCTTCCCATTAATATAAATATATTATGATAAATAATCCATAATATTTATTTTATATTAAAAATAAATTAATAATTAAAAAAATGGTAGTTGAATAACTAATATTTATTAGAGATAATTATTTTAATCTCTATAAAATATATGTAAATGAAGCACTTAGATAATAAGATAAGAAAGGATGAGAATGTGTTTTTCAAATTACTTCTTTTAAAATTGAAAGAAATAACCTCCAATGGTACAATGTGATTACAGTCTTTCAGAATTTATTTATACTAATATTTGATAAATGAATACTGTGAATGAATATAATAAAAATATTATAAGGAAGAATAAGAAATGATGAACAACAAAAAGAAAGAAATCTATGAGGATTACCTATTGAGAATAACATTATAAAAAAGTATGAAATAAAAAGAATCATCTCCTAAGTTGATATGATATAAAATTGTAGAAAATGTTATGATAAAGTAATATGAATGTATATATATATCTTGACTTCCGTTTTGATTGTACTATCTTTTTATCTAATTTATTAAAAATAAATGAGTGAAGATTAGCCTGAAGCAAACAGGCTATCAGTTAAATAATTGGCTGGAAGATTTCAGTCAATGATGAAAGCTACACCTATCTAATAACAATAATAGCCTCCTCCTAGAAAATCAGAAGTTATTGTTAGAAACCCTTAACAATTATAATAATAATTTAAGGAGGATACTAACAAAGTTCATAATAAACTTGATATTACTGAAAATGAAGCAGATTCTAATCTTAAACCCACTGATAATATTGATCAATTATATAAAACTATTGAAAATCTATAAAAAGATTGTAACAAAAAAGATCAAAAAATTTCAGATTTATAAGAAAATTTAGTTATCATCTCTGAATAAATGAAATCTAGAGAATCTAAAATTAGAGAAGAAGTATAATAAGAAACTAAAGAAACTAGTGAATTTGGAAAAGAAAGGGTTAAACTTATTGCTGAATTACATAAATGCTAAGTTGATCTCTAAGAATCTTAAAAATAAAATGCAAATAAATTCTCATAAATTTAATAGTTAACTAATAAAGCTACTTAAATATAAAATTTATCTAAATTAGAAATTGATAAATTAAAATTGTAAAATTAAGAATTAGAAGAAAAAATACTTTCAAGCTAATCCAAAATTGATTAATTAACTCAGAAAATAGAAGAACTTAAAGAACTTAATAGTTAATTAAATCTTCATAATTAAGAAGTTGAAGATGTTAAACTAAAATTAGAAAAAGAATTCTAATAAAGATATGATGAAGTAGAATATGAAATCATTAATAATAGATAAATTATTGAAGATCTATAAAATTAAGTTAAAGAACTTAAAGCTTTTTAATTGTAATTAGAATCTGCTTCTATTAATGAAACATTTGATATGAAATAATAAATTAGTTAATTATAAGATTAAACTAATGAATTATAAAATTAAAATTAAGAATTATAATAAAAGCTTCATGCTAAACAAATTGAATTTGATCAAATGAATAAAGCTAAATCTAGAGAAATTGAAAAGCTTAAATAAGATAAAATTGAATTATAAGAAGAATTGGAATAAACTAAATAAATTGCAGAATAAACATAAGTTGAAACTGAATCTAATTTTAAAAATTAAATCTTAATATTATAAGATAAATTTTCAAAAAGTGAAGAATCAATTTCGAAATTAAACTTAAAGATTTAAGAATTATCTACAGATCTTATATAAGAAAGAATGAGTTATAAAAATAATGAAGCTTAATTGAATGGAGTAATAACTTAATAAAAAGATGAGCTATCATAAAAGTCAAGTCTTGTTTTATAATTGACTGAAAAAATAAAGATATTATAAGATCATTCTATGTAATAGGAAAATAATATTTCAAAAAATATAGACGACTATAAAGTTTTACTTGATTAAAATAATTAGTAAATAACTTAATTGTCAGAATAAATTAAATCTTTAAAAAAATAATAAAGATAATAAGAGTAAGAAAACAAATAAGTTATCTCATAATATGAATAGTAAATTAAATAATATTTGGCTGAAATTACTTAAACTAAAATTAAGAAAAATGAAGCTGAAAATTAAAGATAAAATTGTGAAAGTTCTCTAAATTAGATAATTGAGAAATAAAAAGTTTAACTTTAATAAGCTAATGCAATTATTTAAGATTTGAATAATCAAATCGAATAATTTTAGTAAAATATTTAAGATTAAGAAGAATAGAGATTGAGTGTTATATCAGTTAAGCAATCTTTATTGATTGAGAAAGAGAGTCATATTAATACACTTGAATAATAGGTTATTAAATATTAAAATGAATTAAATTTAAAATAAGATTAAATCTAAGGTTTACAACATTAATTTGAAAAATAAAAATCGGAATTTAATTAAACAATTGCTGAAAAAGAAAAAAATAATAAATTGACAAATTAATAAAGCTAAGAATTATAAAATAAAATATCTGATTTAACTAATGAAATTAATTTATTAAAATCGTTAGTTGATAAGGCTGAAGTGGAGAAAGAATCAAATATTCAATCATATAATGAAGCAAATTAATAATTAAAAGATTAATTAAATTAATAAAATAGTTTGATTTAAGAATTATAAGAGTATCTAAAAGAAAGCAATTCAAAGGAATAATTAGCAATATAGAAATCAACTCAATAAAGTTTGGAAATAAATTAATTATAATTAGAAATTGGAAAACTAAAAAATGATTTATCTTAGTAAGAATAAAGGTAATCTCAAACTAATTTAGAAAATTCATACAAATTGAAAGAGTAATAAACACAAAATGAAAATCTCAAGAATGAATTCAAGTAGTTATTATAATTACAAGATAAAACTAAATAAGAAAATTATTATTTAAATGAGTAATTAAATGAATGTAAAGTTAAATTAAATGAGAGTCAAGAAAATCTAAAATAAATAATATAAGTATCTGAAAGTTAAAAAGAATAGTTTCAAAAGTTACATGATTAATTTTATTAAGAATAATAGAAGGATTCTGTAAATTAAACAGAAAAATTTTATTTATAATAATTAATCTAATAACACAAAGATTAAGTAAATGAAGTTCATGAGAAGAATAAATTAATAACTAGTATAAGTGAATCAAAAGATAAATAGATTGAAGCATTAAAGAAATAAGGAGAAGATGCTTAAAAACATTATGAATAATAAAAATAAACTTAATTTGAAGAGATAACATAATTAAAATAAAAATATGATTAATAAATACGTATACTTGAAGATGAAAAGAAAGGTTTGATTGCTGAATATAAAAATAGGATTGCAAATTTAGAAGAAATAAATAATGATTATTAAAAAAACTCATCTATTGAATAGAATTAATTTAATTAAGAGAAATTAAACTTAAAATAATAATTATTAGATTAGTAAGTTAAGATAGAAAAATTATTAAAAGAAGTTGAATAATAACAAATTTAATTGGAACAAAAATCTTAAGAGATTATTTAACTTAATTTAAAGAATGAATATGAAGTATTATAATTATCAGAAGAATTAGTATAACTTAAATAATTGAATACATAATAAGTTGAAGAAATTAATGAAAGAGATTTAATGATTACTCTTCATTAAACTTAAATTAATTTATAAGATGATTAATATAGATTAGAAATTTCTAATTTGAATGTTAAAATAGAAAATACGATAAGAGATAATTAAATATAAATAGAAGAAATTCATAATAATCATTAAAAGTAATAATAGTAAAAACAAAATGAAATTTAAGATAGAGAACATTAAATAAAAAAGCTTGATTAATAGCTTTTTGATTATTAGGCTTAAATGGAATAAAGATTAGAATATATTTAAGAAAAAGAGAGAGAAATAGAAAAATTAAATTCGTCAAATTAAATTTTCTCGAATGACATTAACTAAAAAGAATAAGAAATTATTTAATTAAAAAATCATATAGAAAATTTGGGTATTGAACTAGAAAAATTCAAATAATATTCCTAATTAGAATAAGAAAAACAATAATAGATAATATTAGAATTAACAGAAAACTTAAAATAGTCAGAATAGCTATTCAAATAGTAGAATAAATCTTTAGAAGATTAAATAAAAAGTTTAGAGTAATAAATAGTAAATTCAAATTAAAAGATTCTTTAATTATAAGAGAATTTGAATTAATTGAATTAAAAGTATTAGGATTTGAGGAATGAAAAATAATTGAAAGAAAGTGAATATGAAAAATAGATATAAGAGTTATAAAATTTAAATTAAATTTAAAATGAAGGGATTGATTCTTAAATTTAAAAAAATGTTGAATAATCTGAACTAATATAAAAATTGCAATAGAAAGATTAATAGATATTTGAAGAATTATAAAATTTAATTGAAGAGAAAAAATAAATTGAATTAACATATAAATAAGCAATAGAAGATTTAAAGATAATTTAAGAATAAAGAATAACAGAAATTAATAAAAAAAATTAAGATTTGATTTAACTAAAGAATCTAATGTTAATATAAAAAGATGAATAAATGGATGAATTAAATTTATAGATATAATAATAATAGGAAGAAAATATTAAATAAAAAAATTTAAATGATACTTTATAAATACATTTGAGAGAAATAAAGAATACATATGAGGAATATCGAGAAACAAAATTTTAAGAGGCTAAAAAATTATAAAATGATTTAGATTTGTCAGAATAAAAAATAAATGAATTATAAGAATAAGTTGATTAAAATGCATAAGCTATATAAAATTTATAGAGTGAAATTTAAAGAAAAGATTTAGAATATTTATAATTACAATCTTAATTATAAACTAAATTACAATAACATACTCTTGAAATATCTGATCTTGGAGGAAAGATGACAGAAGAACAATTAAAACATTAAATAGAAGTAAATTAAAAATAGTAGGAAATTAATGAACTTAATTCATAAAATAAAGAACATAAGGATAAAATAGAAGAATTATCGAACAATGTTATAAATAAGGAAACTCAAATTAAATCTTTAGAAGAAAATTTAGAAATTAATGCTAATTAGATATAGTAATATAGTATAAAGATTTAAGAATAATAAAAATAAATTGAAGGATTAAGTTTAGACAATTAAAATAAGCAAAAGTAATTGGAATAATCAGCAAAAAGTATTAAAGATACTTAATTAGAATTAGAAGAGTTGACAATTTAATTAACAGAATAAATTGAGAAATTTAATTAAAATGAAGGATCATTTTTAAAATTGTAATAATAAAATAAATCTTTAGAAGAACTTTACAGTAATACTTTAAAGTTATTAGAAACAAAAGAAGAAGATTTAACAACGACAGTGATATAAAAAAATGAAGAAATTGCTAGTATATAATTATAAATGGAAAAATAGAAATAGGAATCTGAAAAAGAGTATAAGTAATTAGAGGATTATTCTTATGAATAATTATTAAAGAAAATGGATGATATTGCTTAAAAAGATTGGGAGATTGATAATTTGAATTAAGAAGTTTAAGATTTAAAAATGAAATTGTAAGTAGGTATGGAATGTATTGAATAGTATGATAAAGAATTAGATTAATAAACAATTGAAATTGGTGAATTAAAATTAAAGGTTAAATAAAAAGAAAAGTAAATTTCAGAATGCAATGAGGTTATTGAAAAATAATAATTAGAAATTGAAGCAGTTAATAAATAAATGAATGAAGAGCTTGAATTAGTATCTTAAACACTTTAAGAAAATTAATAAAATTATGAAACAGAACTTTAAGTTAAATTAGCAATTTTAAATAAGAAAGAAGCTTAGATTTTAAATTTAGATTTTTAAATTGCCGAACTATAATAAAATCTAAATTAATAAAAAGATTAAATTGATTAATTAACTTCAGAAAGAATTATATTAATTGAAAGGTAATAAAAAATGGAAGATGAGAGAAATGAAAGTGATTAAGAATTTAAACAGCAAATTTAAACATTGAAAGAAAGCTTATTATAAATAGAAGATAATTATGATTAATAGAAATAATAAAATGATGAATTATAAAGTTAATTTGTTACTCAAAAAGAATTATATAATAGTTTATAATCAAAGTATGAAGAGGATTAAGAATCTTTATAATAATATATTTAAGAATTACAAAATGCAAAAGATAAATTAAATATTGAATTTTAGAAGTATATAAAAGAAACAGAATTCAATAATCAAAAATTAAATACGAAGATAAATTAATTAGAAGAGAAATTAATTTAATTATAAAATTAGATTGAATCTCTTTAAAGTAATCTTGAAGATAAAAATAATTAATATGATGAAATAACATAAAAATTATTTGAAAAATAGAATGAATTAAGTCAGGTTATTTTGGAAAAGTAAACTCATGATAAGAAATTAAGTTTATAAATTTAAGAATGTAACAATAAAATTTCATCTTACAATTTAGAAGTTGCTCAATTATCTTAAGTAATTTCTTTAAAAGAATCTGAAAAATCATAATTATCAAAATAATTTGAATAAACTTCTGATCAATTAAAATTATAACTTTTTAAATAAACATAAATTATTTAAGAACTTCAAGATTATATAAACGAAAGTTAAGAAAATGAATAAATAGCAGGATAAAAAATAAATAGTCTCAATTTATAAATTAGTACTTTTGAATTTGAAATATCTAATCAAAATTGTGAAATACTTAAGCTATAGAATACAATAAAATAATAAAAGGAAGAAAAACTAAGATTGGAAGAAGATCATTAATAAGATATTATTTAAATTTAATAATAATTATAAGCAGCCATTAGTGCTAATTAACTTTTGAAAAATGAGACATAAAAAAAATAAATTAATCTTTATGAAAATGAATAAAATTTAACAAATAAAATAGAATAATAAATTTATGAGATAAAAATATTAAAAGAAGAAATATAAAGGTTACAATAAGAAATGCAAAGATAAGCAAAAGAAAGTGATTCTAATATTTATAATAAAAATGAAATGATTGATTTATTAAAAAAACAATTGATTGATATATAAAATAGTGCAGCTAATGCAGAAGAAATGAAAGAATTAATATAAAGACAATTATAAGATTAAAGTTAATCTCAAGCATAATAATTAAATTAACAAATAAAAACAAGAGATGATTAGATTGCAAATCTCAGATAATAAATTTAGTCATTATCTTAAAGTAAATAATAATAGGAATAGTTATTAACTGAATAAATTAGTGTAATGAATTAATAGGTTAAATCAAAAAATGAATCAATGAATCAATTAGATGAATCAATAAAATATTTTTAAAGTTAAATTGATTAATCAAATCTAAAGATTACTTAATTATAATAAGATTTATAAAGTTTAAATAGCAAACTTTAAATTTCAAAAAGTGAAAATAATTAACTAAATTCTGAAAACAAAGAATTATAAGAAAAAGTAGAAAATCTAATATAAACATAAAATATAATGAAATTAGAATTAGAGAAGCTTAAACAATAAATTCTTAAATTGGAGGATGAAAAATAAAGACAAAATGAATAAATCAAACAATTGACTTCATAAATGAATGATTAAAATTCTTAAAATTAATAAATGACCTAAAAATTGTTGACTGAAAAAGAAGAGAAAGAATTAATTGATCTTTAATAGAAAAATATTTAAGAATAATTTTAGTAATATAAAGAATAGTCAGAAAAATAAATTAATTAATTAACTAATAATTCAACTTAATTAGAATAAACTTTATTATAAAGCTAAAATAATTTCTTATTGATATCTAAGCAAAAATAAGAGTTAGATGAAAAATTAAGTAAAGTAAATCAACAATTATAAAATGTGAATTCATAATTATCAATTTAAAGAGAATAAAATGAAAGTGAAATTAAGCAATAATTTTAATAAATAACAAATTTAAATTAAGAAAACTCTTAATTATAAGAAACTTTGAATGAAAAGTTAGAAGAGTTAAGTAAGATTTAAATTGAGAACACTAAATTATAATAAAATTAGAAGAAAGTTGATAAGTTGGAAATATCAGTATAAGAGTTAAGTACTCTAAAAGAATAAAATGGAAAGTAATTAGAATAATAGGAAACAAAATTGAAATCCTAATAGTAGGAGTTAGATTAATTAAGAGAAAACTATAATTTATAAAAGAATTAAATAAATTCATTGAATCAATCAATTGCTTAGTGTGAATTAGATAAGGAAAAGCTAAATAAAGAGATTAAATAATTATCAAATTAGAATTAAAATTATCTAAATTAAGTTCAAAAATATTAGGATTATATTAATTAATAATAATAAGAGTTAGAAAAAAATACAATATAAAATAGAAGTATTGTAATCAATGATACTTAAGGTTAATAATTAGAAGCGGAATTGAAAATTTTATAAGTTAAAGTATGTATTTATAAGTATATAATTAATTAGTTAGTGTAATAATTGAATTATTATAAATAATTGATATAGGATAAAAAGAATCAAGAAATAAGAGCAAAAATTAATGAAGATTTAGATTAGATAAAAAGAGATTATGTAATGGTTTTTGAGAAAATAGGAATATTGATAAGAGGAATAGACGATTTAGAGAAAGTTAATGGACCAAAAAATTAGTAAATTCATTTTATTATAACTTAGAAACGAGTTAAATAAATCGATAGCAGGACTTAAAGATTTTATATCAAAGTTTGCTAGCACAATTTTGAGGGATATTAAATGAGTTAATTTTTATTTCAATTGAATTATATTCTTAATGTTAATTATTAATTTAATCTGGATAAAAATTAGAGTAACTCAATCGTATTTTGCTATTAAGAAAAATAAATTAGTTAATATAACATGAAAGTATATAAATTTATTAGGAAGTAATAAATGATAGATTAAAAACTAGTTATTAAAGTATGATAAAAAATTAAAACAATTAATAAACTTAAATAAGTATGAGATTAATGAAAACTTTATTTATGAATAAATGAATAATTACTTGATATTAATACATTTGAGATAGCTTATATAAATTAATAGCAATTTAATTAATAAGTATATTGATAAAATTATGTAAGAAAACAAATATTATTTGTGGAAGTCAAAGCTTTATGAGAAATTCCGAAATAAGATATATTAATAGAATTTTTAGTTGGATAAGTTCTTTTTAACACCATTTTCCATTTTGACATTGATTTTATAACCTATAAAATAATTATTCTCAATATTAATGCTATTAAAAAAATATAAATAGAAAATAGTTTAAATACATCTTGAAAGATTTAAAGATTTATTCTTTTTTAAATCTAGCTGATTATTTATATTTAAAATATTGGCAGCATATTATCACTTTATAAGAAATTAAATCAAAATTTGAAAAAAAACACACAAAAAATAGCTATGTGAAGCTAAATCATCTTGCAAATTCATATTATCTTCTTCCTTATAATTTTGCATATTTTAATTGGCAAATTTACTACAATATATAAATTATAAATACTTTTTCTGAATTAGTCCATTTTTAATTATTAAATGTTCTATAAAACTTCAATACTATTTCTTGATTGATAAAATTAACAAAAGCGTATCCCAAATGACCTTCATTCTTTAATTATAAATAAGATATACATTATTATCTAAAGGTAAATAGAAAAAGTCATAAAGATTACGAAATTCTTTATTTAAAATATTTCTTAAATCATTAGGCTTCATATTTCTTGGTATATTTTTGAGCATCAAAGTAGTTCTTTCATCTTTAATAATCTATGTTTTTAAATGAAAAGCTTTACATTTTCTTCTAAAATCTCTAAATAAGCCTATTACTATAATAAATATTTTTCATCATTCAAGAATATAAGTTTGTCTTATATCAATTCCTAAGTGAACTATTCAAAATTTTTTTAGCCATCTTCTTCAGGGAATAATAATTTAAACTCTAAAATGGATTATAAACCTAATACCAAAAGCACAAAGGGAAGCTTCAAATTTTTCATCGAAACTTAATAAAGGTCTTGGAATTTTAAGTTAAGAAGCTTCAAAAGAAGAATTTCTTGAACTATTAGGTGATGCTGTAGTATTGGTCTATGAAAATCTTCCTTTATTTGGAGTTGTTCTTAGAGTACAATCAACTAAATTACAAATCATTATTTAATAATAAAAACAATGGATCATTGTCTCATTGATTTTCTAACTTTCTAACAGTAGCTCTTGTTTTAATTTGTCTCTCAAAATTTCTTAAGCAATTCAAACAATTCCATTTCCCTTAAGGAACCTCCTTTAAGTTTATACATTTTGGATGGAATACTTTTGGGCAAGTATCACAACAAATTACTTTTCCACCTTTATTACATTTTTTACATCTATCTTCCCATTTTGTTTCTGTTTCTGTATACTAAGGTTTTATTGAATTTCTTTTCCTTAAATTTTAAGTTACATATAATTATGCTTCTTAAACAAATTATGGTTAAGGTTCAATATTCTTTTTAATAATTATTTCTTCTACTTTTTTCTTTTCTCCAATTGGAATTATTTATTATTATATTTAAATTTTTTTTCTATCAATATAATCTTTTACTATTTAACCTAATACTTCTAAAGAAATCTTCATTTTTGCTAAGTTACAATCAAATTTTAATTGTTCTATTAAATTTTATCTAAGTGTTTCATAATAAGTACCAAATAATTTCATTGGCAATTTTCTTACTCTTACTTTCCCTAAATCCATTTATTCTAATTATTATAACATAGTTTAAGGTTATTCATCAATAGATGAATCATCTTCAACAACTTTTCTTCTTCTATTAGGTTATTAATAAGAATCTTCATCATTTTCATTAAGTTATTTATCATCCATATCTTCTTCTAATCTAAGTTCTAATTTTTCTTACATCATTGTATTATCTACAAAATATTCAATAGCTCTTCCTAATGGTTTAAGATCTATTTCATCATATTCAGAAGAATTCTTTTTTTCAATTACATTCTAAAAACTCTTTAAAAATGTAGCTCTTTATTCAGTACTACACCATCTTGAATTTTTTTAATTTAAATATTATGTTAAACTTGATTCTATTTCTACAAATTCATTAATAAGCTCATCAACATCTAAATTAATTAAACTATTAATTCTATCTATTTATTCTTCACTTTAATTTTATCCCTCCTATTCAATATCATTTTCTATAATACCCTTACCATTTTTATGGTTTTCTTATTCAATTTAATCATTCTAATCTTAATTTAATTCATTTATTTATAATAGCTTAGCTCTTTATAATTCAATTATATTATTTTTTAAAGTATTTTCTCTAACACCTTTGGGACATAATGAATTAAGTAGATTTTAAATTTCATTTTAATCATAAAATCCCCATTATTATGATCCATCTTCATCAATAATTGAATGTCTCATACATACAAAGATCTTATCAGGTTCATATAAAAAGAAATAATATGAACTATGTTTTGCATCCTAACCAATACACATTGATGGATTTAATAGTAAAGCTGGCATTTATGTTATTGCTAATTCCTAATAGAATATAAATACGATAGATTACTTTATCTTATTAATTATATCTTTCTGTTAAAGATGCTATTTCTTTTTCTAATTTTGAATATTATTATTTTAGCTTTTATGCTTATTTTTATGCTTATTCCATTGATTTTGTAAATTTCTAAGTTTCTACTCTTGTTAATCCATCTTGTTATAATTAAGACTATTTAATAATATATAATAGTTTACTTTAGCAATAGAAATATTACCTTCAGCTTCAATAATCTCCTTTTTAATATCAATTTATTAACTTCTTTATTATTTGATTTAGGTGCCCAATTATTATTTAATTCTATTATTAGATAAGAGATTTTCAGTTCTGAATTAATAGAGAAACTATGTTTTTTTGAGACCAGTTAAACCATCTGATAAAGCAATAAGTAATTTACACACTTTTTTAATATCTGTATAATCATTAAAATCTATCATATCCTATGTCAAATGGAGTATTCCTTATTTATAAATATTAGTTGGCAATGATTTAATATCATCTCTTAATAATTCATAATATCTAATTCTATTTGTAAACCACATATATCCAAGAAGATGCCAATATGGTATTTTCTAAAAATATTATATATGATATTACATATTATTATTTTTACATTTATTCTTAATCTAAATCTTCGATTATTTATTTAAGATAGAAATAGCAAAAGAAAAGGATCAATTCTTCAGGGTTATTTTAGATTATATTATATATGTCTAATCGAGTTTTTTAACTATATGGTGTATGATTATCTTTAAAATGAATTAAGGTACCAATATTATTAACTTAACTTTGTTCTTTTAAATATAATATATATAGAAATACATTCTGTTTATTATTCTCCTGCATAAAGTATATCACTCACAATTTTATCCATATAATTGTAACTATCCCATATTTTAAGAATATCTTCAAAGAGATTCTAAGGAATATTGGGATCTAATTAAAGAAGTGGTTTCTTTTTAATTTCAATGGTAAACAATTATTAATAGGCTGTCAGATATTCATCAAATATTGGAAAAATTACTCTTCCTTATTGAACATAAGTTGGATATTTTTATTGAAATTCAGTGTGTTTTTTCAATTTATCTTCTTATGGTTGTAAGGTTTTCTAAAAGAATTCTGGTATTTAACTAGTTTTCTTCTTTTTCTATGGTTCTGACTCTTTCAATTTTCTCTTAGCCATTCTCTCTATACACGATAGACAGTACCATTTAATACCGTCTTAAAATTAAGGCTCTTTGTTTTAAGTTCGTATACATTCTTTGTGGTATTTAAAGTGACACCTTATACAGATTATAGTTGGAGTGGATTGAGTAGTCAATTTGCATAATCGACATATAGATTTATCACCAAATTACTATTTACCATCAATTGGCTTTTTCTACTCCAGCTTCTTGTTTATTTTCTTATCTTTCTTGTCCTTCTTCTTTTTTGGATTGTCTTCTACTTATGATTCATCAATTATTTCATCTTCAATGTTCACATCTTCCTCACTAGCCATTAAGTATGTCTATGAATTATTTCAAATAATTTAAAACTGTGAATCCAAAAGAAGTGCTATTAACTTAATTACTAATATATTATAATCAATGCAAATTATTTTTTATAAACTTTCTACAACTCTGTGTGTTTTTATTTCACTTTTCCTATTCAAATTCAACTCCTTTCCACATCTAAATCATACACTCATTTACATTAATAAATATATGTAATAAAATAACAGTGCAATTAAACATCTCATTAAACCATTTTCTTTTGAACTCCCCCAATCAGAATAATTTAATCCATTACTTTTAGATAATCTTAATTGGGATTATATCTAAGCTAATCTGTAATTCATCTTATCTCTCTATTCTTTAGGGATATAGCATAATGTGGACCATTTCTCAAAAACTTTGTCTAATCTAACTTCACATCAGATACCATAAGAAATATGGAATTTAGATAATTCAAGAAAATGTTAGAAGTCTGCTAATTTGCTATGGATTTTTATACACAAAATTAAGAAGAAAAAGAGAAAGAAATTGATGAAAAAGTTGAAGTCTTGAAAAAAAAATAAGAATAGTTAGAAAAGTTAAAAGAAATTGAAAAGTAACATGTAGATAAACAAAATACTATTAATAAAGAACTTGAATTACTTAAAGTAGAAGCTAAATAGGTAAAAGAATAAGCTGTAAAAAATATAATTTTCAAATGTCATCATTGTGATAAATGTTATCCCTCCAAAAAAGAATTACTTAAACATATTGATAATAAACATGTTGAAAAATAAAAAGATGATATAACTAATCCAGAATACTTAGGCTCGATGCTTTAATAATTATAATAGTAATAAATGTAGTAGTAATAATCAATGGCAAATACATAATAAAGCTTTTTGAAATAATAACAATTTGGTAATACTATGTAATCTGTGCCGGATCCATTAATGATTGGTAGTGCTGGATTTTAATAATTGAAATAACAATAGATTGAAAAAATGGAACTTAAACAAAAAAGAAAAGAAGAAAGAAGAATTAAAAGAGAAAATGATAGAGAAGAAAGACAAAAAAGAATACTTTAACAAGAAGCATAAATGAAAGAATTCTAAAACTAAATGAAAATTTTAATTGAATAGAAAGTGTAAGAAATGGTGAAGTTAAATAGTATGGTTGGATCATAATAATAAGCTTAAATCATTTAATAAAAGAAATTAATAGCAGAATTAGAGGAATTAAAATAGATGAGGTTTGTATAAAAGGATTAAAGCATAATTTAATAAGATTAATAATAAGTCAATTAGTCTAAGAGTAATGATGATGAAAAGTTATTAAATATTATTGATAAAGAAGTTAATGATCTTGATATATCATAATAAAGTTTACATTCTTAATAATTATCAAGAGATTAGAAGCTTTAAATAAATAAAAACTAAAAAGTCGGAGATTAATCTGGAATGATGAGTTTTCATAATTATTCATACTCATAAAATTCATAAAATATTATAAATGTAAAGACAGAAATGGGAAAGGCTCATTAAATAAAAAATAATCAAATTAATTAAGCTGAAATGGCTCATGTTGGTGAGATAGAAAGTGATAATGAAATTTTAGATTAAGATAATGATGCTTCATATTTAAGACCAGTAAATAAAAAAAGTGAAGTTTAATAAGCTGAAATTGAATTTATAGAAGCTATAAGGAAAAAGAAAATCTAAAAAGAAGATATATAAGATGATGATGATTAAGAAGATAGAGATTTTGATGATTTATTAAACAAAGAAAAATAAAAGTTATTAGGTCCAAATGTTGAATCTTAAACCAATAAAGAATTGTTAGAATCTTTAAATAAGATTTAATAATAATCTAAACTTAAATCATGAATATAAGATTATTCAAATTAATTTATTGTATTTTTTAGTATACTTAAAGTATTTTATTTATATTGATATTTTTATATAAAAATGAAATCTGGAAATTCAAATTTACCCAATACTATTCAACCTGATCAAAATGAAATCAATGAATATATTAAAGAGTATCTTAGATATTCATCGTTTGCAAACACTCTTGAATGTTTTGAAGCAGAAATTAAGAGCAAATAAGTTTCTAATAAAGTATTCAAGTTAATAATTATTACTCTTAGATGTTGAATAAATAATCATAATCTAAATAAATAGGAGATGATGCACCAAGAATATTTTAACTTTTTAAAAGTGACAATACAAAAACTAAAAGAGAAATCAATTTAGAAAAGGAATAAAAAGCTTTCAATAAAAAATATTAACAAATTCTTTAGGCTGGTCGATAAATATTCTCTGTAAGTATCAATCTACTTTAATTATTGCATTCTCTCAAAGAAACAGCTAAAAATGAAAACTTAAGTGAAACTTTAGAAAATTATAAAATATAATTAGGAAAATATCATAAAGTGATCATAAATGAAGGTAAACCAGAAGGAACTGAATTGATTACTGAATAAGTTATGCATGAACATAAGACAAAACTTTTTAAGAATTTCTAAGATAAACATGTGGATGGAATGATTGAAGTGTTATTGTCTCTAAGAGTAAATGCATTATAGATAGCACCAGAATTGAGAAAAAACTTAGTATATGAGTTGATTAGAAATGATGTTTTTAATATTGAAGCAACAGAGAAATTTGATTTTGTTGTTCATTTATTAGATATTAATAATTAGAGTTTGAGACATGCCATTACAAGTTTAATTAGTGTAATAAGTAGTACTTTAAGAGGTGTAGAATATCTTACATATAATGGAAATATGATAATTATTGAGAAAATTATTAAAATATTAAAGGAATAAGAAAATGGTTCTGTTACTTAAAGATTCTGTTTAGCAATATTATAAAAAGCTAGTATTAAGGATACTGTGATTCCTACGTATGTTCATAATGAAATGATATAATGGATCATTTTATTAATACAAAAATCAATAAATACAAAAATCCATATATTTTGTCTTGATTTTGCTTCTGCCACATTAGCAAATGTCATTCATACTCCATATACTTTATAATATCTTGAAAAGTAAGGAAGATTTGCTCATTAAGTTATGGAATAACTATTAAAATTTATGAAGGAATAGATTTAAGTAAGTGTATTAATGCATGTTTTAATTTGTTTATCATATTTAAGTAAGGAAAACTTTGCTAAATAAATGGAAGAATGTAGATTTGTAGAGAGAATCAGTGAATTTGTTGAATATTATAGTGTTATTAATACAGGTATAAAATTGTAAATTTACATTGATTAGAAAACGAAGCGGCTGAAATAGATAAAAAAACAGTGTTAGATTTATGTGCTCATATGTTTCATCCAAAAGATACATCACTTGATAATTCAGAAACTGTTGAATTGAATGAGTTAAAAACAGAGGACAGAATTAGAGAATATGAAAATGAATAAGGAGAACTAATATTTGAGTGCTTTTAAGATGAAGTAAGTTGATTTTGAAAATTATATAATCAATTCATTAATTTTAAAAATTATTCTTAATCCTAGAAATTTTAGTTAAGGAACAAAATTTAAACACCATTTCAAAAATGTAATAATCCATGTTTACTTAACTAAAATTTGGTCTAAATTCTTCTAATATTTAATCCTAAATTCTCTTAACTTATACATACCTTTCTACTCAACTCACATATTATATATATATATGTATAACTAAATCTTAAATGTTCAGAGTATTTTTAATAACTCTTAATACTTCTTTAAATGGATTAAAATCCTCTTCCTATCTTCAATTAAGTAAAAGATAAAACTAAGCAAAGAAAAGCAATTGATTAAGAGATAAAATCAAAGCTAATTATGAGTGTAGTTAATGATCGTCTTCCAATTTATTAGGTAATGAAGAATTACAATAATTAATTATTTTAGGCTGCTATTCTCCATAAAGTTAAATATTCATCTGCCAAGCATATTCTAAGAAATTACTTCAATGATACAGCTAACTTTTTTTCTACTTAAAGAAAGAGAAAGAGGAAAATATTATGCAATAATGTCTTCGTATTTATTGATGCATATTCTGGAAAAATTATTATCAAGAAATAATAAACTTATTCCATGTCTTGTGCAAATAATGGATCTACTCCAGTTTTATAATAAAAAATCTTAAGCTAACTTTCAAATGCCATTTATCTAGAAGTTCACCCATTTTCAAGTATAATTTAATATTATGGTATTCTTAGAAAAAATAGCTAAACACATAAATTAAACTGAACATATTCAAAAAGACTTATATAAGTTATATGAGATCATAAAATAGTAGCATAATGAAATGACGAATTTAAAGGAATAATATTGAAATTATCAAAATTAATAATTATTTTACATTTAAATTATAGAAAAAGGTAATGCTATGGCTAGTGAATTAATTTTAAAAATATGTTAAGCTTATTCTCTCTTCTGAAATTCTTGACAAATTTCAATTTAGTTCAATTCTCACCTGCAACTTATCTTAAACTTAATTTAAAATATTGAATTTTTATTTAATTAAAATAACAATCGTCATCTATATATTTAAAATCAAAATTTCTTAACATCTTCAATACTCTGAAAAATATAAATAATAAATATTTTTATCCTTTAAGAAAATAGAACTTTGTCACCAATTTTTAATAAAACAATATAATTGAATATATTATAAACTTTTCAAGGTTATGGTAAATTATCTCTGTCAAATAAAGGACATTTGCAATCTTTATGTCTATACTTTCTACCACATTTATAACAAAATTCATATCCACATTTACATTTCATATGATTGCACCCCTAATATAATATACACTGATACTTTTTCCTTTAATATCCAGGCTCCGCAATTTGAACATTATTTACAATTAAGATTTTCAATATACTTCTTGAATTCTCTTTCATTATTCTATTGTTAAATTCATTTATACTTCTTTATTTTTGGATTTCTAAAATTCTTCACAAGTGAATTATGTATGTGCATCTGATTTGTATCTTAGACAATATTTTTTATCACAAAATTCACACCAAAATAAAGGTTTCTCCTTTTAATTAACAATAAAAATATTTTGGCATCCTAGTGTTGGACAACAAGAGAATTTTTCTTAATTTCCAATTACTAAGGCATCCAATTATGCACTAAAATAAATATTAATTTATTGATAATTGTATCCTAATTTAGGTAAGAGTGATGCTGATAATTTTTCTTCTATTTTTTAAATAAGATCATAAAATTGTTACAGCAACGTAAAGATGGACAACGAAGTTCTTGATATCTTTCTTTTAAATTTGATTCAATATATTAATTGATACAATTTTTATGAAAGGTGTCTCCACAATTTGTTCTGAATATTTGTTCATTTGATGTTAATTAATCAAGACAAATTTGACAATTAATTTTAACAGAATAAAATCTTTTAATAGGTAAGTTTGTTTTCTCACGAATATTTATTTGATTCAGAACTTAATCATCAATAATATTATTTTGATTGTTCATGCTATATTGAATAATTAAAAAAATATTGCTTAAATTAAAAGAAATTAGTTGAATACAAAATATAATAAATGTTAATAAAAGAGAAATAAAATAATCAATACAAATTATTTAAGAGAACAAATATATTTAATTAGCAAGAATCACATAATTAATAAATTATTAAATAACAAGTAAAGAATCAATAAGATGTTTCTGGACCTTGTATTTAATTTTTGCTGCTCAAAACGATAGAAAGATGAAAAGGACACAAGATCACAAAATAGCAATAAAAGTTAAGAGGATTAATTTTTAGAACAAAGAAGAATTGAGTTAGACATTGGTAAAACAGCAATGAATTAACTAATAAGTAGGAAATTATTGAAATTTTTAAGAATCTAAGCCAGCCTCATCAATTGGATCACCTACAGATAACTATCTTTAATTAAATGAAGAAAAATAATAAAAAAAGAATAGTTTTGAAGAAGACAACATATAAGAGAATTAGTTTGAATATTAAATAGATGATATGAATAAAGGAAATCATTATAATTAAGGAAAGCGGTAGATGAAATAAATTTAATAGTTAATAGTTCTAAATCTTAAGAGAAGATAGAGAAAGGATTGAAAAAGAAGATAGGTAAAACAAAAGAGAAGTAGGAAGGAGACAAAAGAGTTGTAAAGATTTGGTAACCAGAAGAGGATTAAAGACTTAGAAAATTGTATTAAGAGTACTAAGGAAATTGGAGTAAAATAATTCAGTTTATGCCTGAACGAAATATTTCATAATGTTCTTAGAGATGGAGAAGGATAAATCCTATTTAAGTTATTGTTGAGATGATAATTTTTAGAATAAATAGAAGTGGACTTAAGAAGAGGATACAAAGTTAGTATAACTCGTAGCTTAAGAAGGAAAAAATTGGACTAAATTGGCTAGACATTTTTAAGGAAGGACAGGAAAATAAATTAGAGAAAGATATCTCAATAAATTAGATCCTGCTCTTAATTTTGTACCTTGGACAGAATAAGAAGATTAAGAGATAGTCAAATATTATAATTAATATGGTGCAAAATGGAGTGTTGTTGCTTCTCATTTAAAGGGAAGATCTGTAAAATTTATTTTATTATGTAGGAAAATATGGTGAAAAATAGATTTTATTCACATATTTAAAAACATTTATTGGGTCGATAAAATAAATATTAAATTGTTTATAATTCTGGTCATAGTCAATAGAATGGAAATTAATAGATGTAAGAAGGAAATCAAAATATGGATGTTGAATATTCTGATACTTCTAATAGTGAATAAAAATTAGTGCATTCAGAAAATTATTCAGTAAATACTCATTCAAATTATAGTCTTCTATAGGTTCAAGTACATTTACATTTTCTTATTATGAAGATGAAGATTTTAGTGGTTAAGATTTAATTTATGATAATTAATTTGAATAGGATTTCGATGAAAAAGCCAGAGTTTATTGAATAGGTTATTTTTATGCAACAAATAAGTATTAATTTTTAAAATTTATTTTGTTATTCCTTATTTCATCACAAAAATCTAATTTAATCTATTCATTATATATTATGATATATATAATTATCTTTTAAATAAATTAAAAGACTCATTAAATTTACTAATATAAATAAATATAATTAAAAATTTAGAATTAATTTTGTGGCCTTTCACATATTATGATTCATTCTTTTTAATATTGAAAAAATTGATATAAAAATGAATTAAAAAATATAATTTCATTTAAAGTTTTGAAATTGATTTAAATTGATATATTAAGCAATGTTTTTGAAGAATATGTATGTTGTAAAATTATTTATTCTGAATATATATTCTAAATTAAATATATAAAAATAAAACATTTATTTAAACATATAATTTAATTTATTCGTTAATGGGAGCTGAACAAAGTGATACTAATGAAATGAAAACATAATAATAATACTAAATGTTTTTATTGTAATATTCAAAGGAAAGAGAATCAGAACACAACTAATTTGGGTTGGTGAAGTTATATAATCATAATTAAGTAAATTCAGTTGTTATAATTAGAATAATTCTATGATTTGTATAAAGAAGTTATAAACAAAAAGTGATACTGAATTAACATAGATAAAAAACCATTTGAGAAAGAGGAAAATTTTTGTTCATCCTAATTTAGTGTAATTATTAGCTGTTCGTACTTGCAATGAATAATCTATATGTTCAGATTCAAGTTTAGTAATGGTTGTTTCAGAGTATTTTGCAGATACTTTAGAAAGTGAATTAAAGAAGAGAAGACAACCACTTAAAAGATTCCCAGAATCTCATATTTGGTTGTTGATCTAATAAATTGTAGATCCTTTAGCATTTTTAGAGGAATAAAAGTAAGTTCATGGAGATATTCAACCATAGAATATCTATTTGGATGAGAATGGAAGTGTAAAGTTAGCAGAATATAATTATTTTCCTGGTGGTTAACATGGATTTCAAAAGATGTTATTAAGTAAGGATCGAGCTTACCTTTCACCAATTTTATTAAATAATTATAGAAATATGAATTTTAAAGCTTAACATAATGAATACAAAAGCGATGTATTTTCATTAGGAATGACTTTGTTGGAGGTATTATTATTGGAAGAATCTTATGATTGCATGGATTTTTAAAATGGATGCATATTTGAAAATTTGATTGATTAAAAATTATAAAGAGTAAAAAGATCAGGATATTCATAATTATTAACAAATTTTGTTAGAGAATTATTATAAATTGATGAAAATTTAAGACCCAGTTGGAATGATTTAAAATAAGTCATAGATTAATTTAGAGAAAATATTTGTAACTTGATTCCATTTTATTAAGAAAAGCGTTAAATTTCACCAATAAAACTTCTTTACTCATAAAGTTATGTACCTTAACAATAAATACTGAGTTCTCCTTAATCTAAGATATTAAGTTCTCCTAGATAACCATAATTATTATATTAGACATATAATCAACCATAAACTTTATATTAGACAAAATAAATGTAAGCAATACCAATGCAATAATCAATATATTATGAATCAGGTTAAAAGTAAGTACCAATTAAGAAGACAACAAAATTAGAGGATACAGTTTTTAAATAGGGTTAATAAAAGGATAGTAATTTAGAGAAAACTACATTAAAACAATCTGAAACTAAATGATAATATTATATATATGTATTTATATTTATTTATTAATATAACTGAATTAAGAATAGATAAATTATTATATCATTCTCATAAAAAATGCACGTATTAATCCTACATCTTAGACTTGAGATTTTACTACATAATTTTTTGGAATTTGAATATAATTATAGACTAAAGTTCTTAAATTTAAATCAATAATGGAATAAAAGATATTTATATTTATTAATCATCCTCCTAAGACTCTTTTTTCAATAAACAAAATTACAATAAATTTTGACATGTTTCAGCCATTTAATAACCAATTAATTACCAAATATGATGATAATCTCTTACTTTAGGTAATTCAGTAATAAAACAATTTTATCTCTTAGCAACAAAAAAAATTCGCATACAATCACTAAAGAAATTTAGAAATTATAAAGTACTTTTAAACAAGCAACATGAACCTTTAAAAATCTCTTTGCTTTCATTTTATTATACAAATAATATGTTTCCGACAATGAACAAATTATCCATTAAAAATTAGACCTATTCTTTCAACAGTTCCAATTTAAATATAAGCAATTGATTATCTTATGTGTTATGATTACATATTATAAATAGTATTGGATTTATTGAAAATGATTTATTCAATATAGATATCTAACTATTGGGAAATTGAACTATTTGAGTTTTGAAGTTGATGTTATTGAACCATATTAAGTATCATCTTTATTCAAATTTTATGGACCAAAAGAGGCTTTTTGGATTAAATCAAACTCAAATTGCTAAAATTATTAAACTAAATCCGTCATTGTCTTTTCAGGATTTCGAGTCTCGAAAGTCTATTAATTTGTTATAGTCCATTTTTTCTTCTCTATTTTTATTAAAATCCTAACCTAAATGAAAGTACCATCTATTTACTAATGTTGCTTTTGATTATTTCATTTAATTAACATGAATTATAACCACCATCAAATCGTAGAGTAATGGATGAAGCGATTCCGAAAATGTTTGAACCTCTGTTATGGAAATGATTCATAAATGATAACGATGGAATTGCATAAAGGAAGTGTACAATTACTTAGTGTACCATAAAATAAAAACATATTCAACACAAGAAAATATAAAGTAATCTTTACCCTGGTATTAGTAGTTATATAACTTTTTACCTAAAACTCTATTTAGAGCTTTATAAAGATTTGGAAATATCTATCTTTTAGTTATATCCTTAATTATGTTGATTAATACATCATTATCACCATTTTATAGATGGATCACTATATTCCCAGTAGGATTGAGTGTTCTATTTTATGTTTTAATGGAATTTATACTAGATATCCGTAGATAGAATCATGATCATAAGATAAATATGCAAACAACATCTAGAGGAGCTAAGGACGGTTCCTTAGAAACCATAAAATGGAGTGATATTTAAATAGGAGATGTTCTCTATCTCATTAAAGGAGATATTGTGCCTGCAGATATTATTTTATTAGATACAGGATAAGTTAGAGATAGAGAAGCTATTTGTATGGTTGATACTCAATATTATGATGGTAAGTCTACTCTAACCAAAAAAAAATCATCATATTTGACCTAATTGATTGTCTTAAGAACTAGACTTAAGAATTAATTTCCAGAATATAGAAAAATGTTAACTGGAAAATTGGAATATGAAGCTCCAAATGGAAATACAGAAAATTTTCATGGAAAATTGAAATTAAAAAAGGATCCCAAAAATGAAGAGTTAACTATTGATAATTTCATCCCAAAAGGTACTAAAATTAAATAAACATCTTGGTTATTTGGTTTAGTTGTGTATGTTGGTGAAAATACTAAAACTATGCAAAGTAGTCATTATAATGCTGATAAACCTAGTTTTGATGAAAAACAATGTAATTTTTATTCATTTCTTATGGCATGCTTATCACTCTTCTTTACATTGATCTCAATCATTGTACTCTTAGCCAGATCAGATGAAGGTTATTTTGCTTTACTTATTGATAATTATACTACAAATGGTATGAAGGTATTCTAATTAGCAATATTATATGCATAATTAATTCCATCTACTATATATTTATTATTAGATTTTGTAAATTTTATTTCTTTATTTAAATATGAGATCAATTAAATTGAAGATAATATTATTAAATATGTAAAAATAAATACATCAAATAATCTTAGTGATTTAGGGCATGTTGATTATATGCTTATCGATAAAACAGGTACTTTGACTACGTCTTATTACAAATTGGATAATCTTTTATTTGGATCTTTATCTTTTACATTGAATTATGATTAATTACAAGCCACTTTGAATTTAAAATCAGTTAAACATGTGGATAATGATGATCCAATTAAATTTGCAAGTATCAATGATAATAATGAATATTTGATTCCATTTGAATATGATAAAAAAAGTAGTCATACAGATGTATAACCAAGTGGTAAGTTGCTTTTGAAAAGTGTTAGAACTTCTAATAATAATCCAGTATTTAGTTAAATAACTGCAGTACCTTAGAATAAGAGAATGACTTTGTTACACAATTTGGAAAATTCAGTTCAATAACCTTTACCTGATTATTTATAAACAAGAATATTTTTACCATAACCAAAAGCAAGAAATGGACCTGGGAATAATAATGATGAATTTATTTAATTAATCAATTAATTAAGAAATAGTTCTCCATAAATAGAATATTTGTAAACTGAAGATATAAATACATTGTATTATGATGCATTTTTGAAATGTTTGATGTTATGCCATGAAGCTCGATTGGTATTTGGAGCAGATTCAATTACTTATGAATCTTTTTCAAAGAATGAAGAGATTGCATTAACATTTGCTCGTTCTTGTGGTTATTCATTAGAAAATTTTAATAAATTTGATAGTCCTGATATGTATTTATGTAAAGTGAGAGGAAATTCTATATGGTATTAGGTTTTAGGATTGAATTTATTTACATATACAAGAAATTTAAATTCAGTTGTAATTTAGGCACCAATGACAATTGATTTAGAATTGAAATAAAAATATGAAGAAATAAATCAACTTTGTGGAGAGGGATCAAAAAATAATTCATTATTAATTTGTAAAGGTGATTATGAAGCAATAAAAAGTAAATTACAATTAAACCATAAAGAAAGAGAAGAATTAGATTCATATATATAGAGTTATAAATAAAGAGGAATAAGAATGATAATATATGCAACAAGAGTATTAAGTGAGAAAGAGACTGAAAATTATAAATAGTAATTTAATTTATTGCACAGTTCTTTGACAAATTAAGATATATTACTTGAGTAATTAGCATTGGAATATGAAAAGGAATTAAATATTTTAGGGATGATAGGATTCAAAGAAGAATTAAAAAACGATGCTTTGGATTTTATAAAAACAGTTAAAGATTGTAATATAAATATTTGGTTATTAAGTGGAGATTAAGAAGTATAAACAATAAGTTGTGCATAATCACTAGAAATGACAGAATCATCAAAATATTTAAGAATAGTAGCAACAGAGAAGGAATAGATATGGTTGTAAATAAATACAGCGATTGGGTAGATTTAGAGTGAATTATAAAAGATACAAGAGAAATAATAAGAAAAACATATTAATTAAAATGTATTAAATAGAAGTATGATAAAATCAAGTGTGACACTTTTTGAAGGTGCTTCTTTTTAATAAGTATTGTAATTTGTTTTGGTTGTAAATGGTCATTCTTTATCATTAATAAGTGAATCTGCAGATTTAATGAGTCATTTTAGATTCTTATCTTGTGTATGCAAGAATGTAATAGGATTTAATATGAATCCTTAATAAAAGGAATTAGCATGTATGATAATTCGTAATTACTTTCCAAATAATCCAACTGTGCTTGGAGTAGGAGATGGATACAATGATGCATTGATGATGTAAGCAGCCAATATCAGTATAGAAATAATAAATAGTAAAAGAAATCACATTTATCCTTAAGTTAATGCTGGAGATATCAGTGTTAATACATTATCAGAGATTAAAGTATTACTCTTATAAAAATGTAAATTACATAGTGAAAGAGTGTCATCAATGATAATATATTTATTTTATTGTGCTGGCTTTTTAGGTATGACATTATTCTTTTTTAATTGGTTCTGTCAATTTACAGCCACCTCTTTACATGATTCAATGACTGTATTTTTATACATTTTTATGTATACTACTCCAAATGCTTTAGTAATTGGATTAGCCGATAAATAAACTGAACCTCTTGTTAATGCAAGATTTCCAGCTTTCTATATTGATGGATAAATTAGAACACGTAGATTCTGGTTTTTTTATCTTATTGAAGGTTTCCTTGAATCATTTATTTGTGCTGCCTATACATTCTATTCTTGTACTTATATGATCAATTATGCATGGACAAATGATGGATATTAATCTGATATTTAAATGATAGCAACATCAATTATATATTTACTTATTACAGTATCCAGTTTCAAAGTTTTATTTAGACTAATCTAAAACAATGTAAGTTTTGTGATAATAGCTTTTCTATTTACATTTGGTTTATTGGTTGGATTTGTTTTTATTAATTATAGAGAAGATTTTAGTAATTATGATTATTAGGAGTTAACATATTAAATATTTACAAGATTCAATAGCATAGTTGCTATAATATTTAGTCTATTTGGTTGTTTCTTTATCAATTACTTTTTACATGATTTTATAAAATTGACTTATTTTCCAAATGCATATTAATAGTTTGCATTTTAAAATAAAAGTGGTCAAGAGTGGGAATAAATATCTAACAAAGAGATTTTATACTAATGTGTTGATCAACATGTGTAAATATTAATAATTAAACAATAGTAATGTTTCATCAATTATTCAAAAGGTGTTCATAGATTGTTCAGCTACTTCTCCTTATATTTAAGAAATGTTAAACCCTGGGGATACGAAAGTGACAGAAATGAAATTGAAACCTCTAACACTTGAAATGAAAGAATTAGTTTTAGAGTAAAAGTTCTTGGCTCATAAATTAAGTTAATCATTAAAACATTTGAGATTATTCTTATGCATCTTGTTATTATACTATATTGCATATTGTTTGACAGATTTCTTTTTGAATGATTAAAAAGTGTTTACAGGAGCATACTATTTGCTTGTGTTTGGAATAATGTTCATTATAATACTATTTTCTTGTAGTTAGAAAATGGAAGATTAATATTATACATATTCACATATAATTGTACTGATAATATTTGCTATAAAAGTGGCAATAGATTGGTTATCAGATGAATTAACAATAACATTATCTGCAACTATAGTGATATTATTTAGTACATTTAATTCAATGAATATGAGTGTGATACCAATAATTTTATACAACATATGCTATTTGATTTAATTGATCGTAAGAATATTGATAATTGTTATTTCAACAGATTTGAGCACTTCAAATGGAACCTATACTTAGAGTAGAATATCTATATATGCAGCTAGTACTCAAATTTTATTGGTTGTTAGTATTACGATAAGATTTTTATTCAGTTATTATAAATCTATAAAACATAGAAGAAATGATTATTTAGCAAAGTATTCCATAGAATAAGATAATGTAGCAGCTTAGGATATATTGAGTATTTTAGTACCTCGATTTGTAAGACAATAAATATCTACAGGAATATATTCAATGTAATAAGCTTAGGATGATGTTTCTATTTTGTTTGCTTATATATGTGATTTTGATACAATAATGAAAGAGGAAGGTAAAAATGTAGTATTAATGTTGGATTCATTATTTAGATTATATGATAATTTATGTATTTAACATGGAGTATAAAAAATTGAAACTGTTGGATATACTTATATGGCAGCAACAGGAATTAAAGCATGTGAATAAAATATGACTGCTCATGTTACAAGGATAGAAAAAACTATGAGATTAGTTAATATGGCTTTTGATATGATGTAATAAGTATAAGGAAGAAAATATGGAAAAGGTAATTAAATAGAAATGAAAATTGGAATTCATGTTGGACGTGTAATTGCAGGTGTTATTGGTCATCATAAACCTTAATTTTCATTGATTGGAGATCCTGTTAATCAAACTAGTCGTGTTGGTTCTACAGGAGATACTGGAGCAATTACACTTAGTGAATAAGCTTTTAAATAGGCTAGACATGGAATCAAATATTATCAAAAGAAATAGAAGGAAGCTAAGGGTTTAGGAATTATAGATACCTATCAGGTTTTTAAAACTAAACCCCCAGGATATTAAATACCAAAAGCATTTCAATTATGGTAGAATTGTACAAAGGTTGTTGTTAAAGATTTGAGATAACATAGAAGCTCACGTTAAATATAACCGAAAAAGAAAGGCTAATTCTTAACCTAACTTTAGCATTCCATTTATCAAGATAACAATATGAAATAATCCAATAAACTTGAAATCTCACCTAGAGGCCCTTAGACTATTCAATTTTTATTACCTTAAGGCTCTGCTTAAGAAGAAAATAGATCTAGATTAACTATTCCATAATAATAATCAGAATAAAATATAACTGAAGAATCAGTTTTAATAACTAATGAACAAGAAGAAAAGGAACTTGAGTTAATTAAACCAAATGTTATTTTAGATATACCAGAAAATGAAATAAAATAAAATTTCAATTAAATTCTTAAAGAGTAAAATGTAGATGAATCTAGAGTGGGTATGATATTTTTGTGGATCACTTACTTCGTAATTACACTATTATCAATAATCGTTCGTAAATTATTCGAAAATGATATGTTGATTTTTGTATTGAGAGTATATAATTTAATTATGATTAGGCTATCTTCCTAATAGTATCATTTGTTCTATTTCCTATTCTATCAAAAGCTTATAGAAATCGAGTAGTAAATGCAATGTATTACATTTTACTAATATATGCAATCTTCACAGTACTATATTAAGCATATTTAACGGATAATCATGAAGTAGCTATAATTTGTCTATTGGAAATTTTATACATAATGATTGTGTCATGTTAGATGAAAATGTTTTCATTTTTGTAAGTTATACTTTACATGATAATAATGTTAGGATTATTCTTAGGTTTTTATATTTCAACAGATTTGATTACACATTATGCAATATTTTATATATGTTGTTGTATGTTGATACTATTGTTAGGATATTATCTTGCAATGAGTGAATAAATTTAAATGTTTAATAACCTTTAAATCAATGAAGAAAAGAAAGTGAAATAAATAAATTTAGTGAGTTAATTGTTACCAATGCATTCTTATTTAAAAATGAAGAATAGTTCAATATATGATAAAAGTGATTTCATAGATGAATTTGATGATGTTACTCTATTATTTGCTGACATAAAGGGTTTTACTGAATACTCACATACACAAAGTCCTGAAGGTGTAGTTACAATGTTGAGAAATCTCTTCACTGAATTTGATAAACTTTGTTAAAGATACAATGTTTATAAAATGTACACAATTGGAGATTGCTATGTTGTCATGGGTTTTACAAATAGTGCTAAAAGAAATGTATTATTTCTTATAATTAAAATATTAGCCTATTCAAGAAGCAATAAATACTGTAAAAATGGGATTCTAAATGGTTGACATTATAATGTCTGTAAGATAGAAAATTAAGTTTGATAAATTGAATATGAGAATTGGTATTCATACTGGATAAGTTACTGGAGGTATCATAGGAACTGATATTGTGAGATATGATATCTATGGAAAAGATGTTTCTATTGCTAATAAAATGGAAAGTAGCGGAGTTGAAGGAAGAGTCTAAGTATCAGAAACCACTAAATTTATGATTGAACGAGCTGAAAAACATGCTTTCAACTTTAAATTCCATCATGTAAATTATTTTTATATCTATCCTAGGATGTTGAATTAAATAAATTTAATATGAATATCAAAGGATTTCTTGTAGAATGGGATAAAAGAAGAGAAGAAGCTAGTCTAGATCAATAAAAATCGCCAAGTCGCCATTAATGATTCATATTGTTAAACTTAATATCTAATTTATTATGTATAATTAATCCTCTAAAATCTTTCTCATAATCAATTAACCCTTAATATACTTTTAATTCTGTTCTTAACACTTTTCAAAACTCTTAAACTAAAAATTTCTTTTATTCTATTCTTTTCTGTCCTAATTTAAAATAAGCCTTTGTTTTGATAGAAATTAGTTTGCCATTCCTACTTATAGATATCATTTGCTTTTGTTCTTGCCAATTAACCATCTCTTTCTTTATACTGATGAAACTTTTCTCTTAGTCCCCTTATACTTTGTTTTATATATAGATCAATTTTTTCGTTAATTTTATAGTTGCTTTTCTGTTAATGAAATTATTATAATCAAATTTTAGACTTCAAACTAATAGTATTTCTCCTCTCAAAACATCTATTTAAGACAACTTGTTTATTCATTTCTAGCAGCAATTTAATACTAATTTTGTAATTAATTATAATTATTATTAGAAATAGGCATACTAATAATATATTTAATAGATATATATATAATAAAACCCAGAATCAATAATAACAATTAGATCTAAAAATGATATTAAGTAGAAATATATATAATTCATTATAAAAAGTATCTAGTTAATACTAACAATAATCTAGTTATTATAATTTATTACTAAATCACATAATTAATTTTGCATTATCTTCATCTTCTTCTTCTTATTCAATTAATTATTATACTCTTCTCCATATAAATATTCCTAAAACTGTCGTAATCATAAGACTCAAAGAAAAAACTTGATCTCTAATGAAAAATTCTAATCCAACTAGGACTGCTAAACTTAAGCCTTGACATAATTGAATAGGCATAAAATCATCAACAAACTGATATGATTAATCAATATATATACATAATTATAACTGCTAGTGAAAGAAAATAAGCCCAATCCATTACTAAATATTGCTAAAATGCAAGAAATTAAGATAAAGTAATAGGATTAAATTTGAATACTAATAATCAATGCTACATTGATAATAATACTCATAAACAAACTCAATCTATACAATAATAATTATGGAACCTTGTAAAATAATCTACAAGGAAGATAATTAGCTAAAATCATTGATAAGCCAAAAATAAAGTAATGAAATGGCATAGATTAATAGATAGTTCCATTATTATCAGTATTTAAACGATTTAAAAAGAATACTAACATCATGGTACTACTTGAATACATAATAATCTAAATGATTTTAAGAGTCTTTTAATCATCTAATTCATATTCATCGTCTAATAATAATAATAATTTAAAATACTATCAATAAGTCTTTTTTCATGATACATATCTATTACTTCTTCTACATTTGCCTTTTTAAACATATTAGCCAAAAAGTATTCAGCTTCATTAGGAGTACAAGTCTTTAAATCATCATAATTGAATGATAAATGCAAATTAATTAACCTAATAGCTAAAAATACTGTAGGTAATGAGATTAGTAAATTCCAAAGGACACAATCATCATAAATCTTTAATTTATTCAACATCTCAATTTTTGGATAGCTATATGCCATAAGTCCTTAAATTGTCCATCCAATTCCAAAAGCAACATATTGATACTAGCACAAATATTAACCCAAATTTTTAACTATTCATTATTATTATTGATTATTTTACCATTCAATTAATCTGGAAACTTTTTTCTAATATAAACTTCTATAGGTCTCATCATTGTTTTAAAATAGATATTACTATATTTAATATCCAGATTTATCAAAGCTCCCATAAATACTCTTATAATTAGTGTTCCTTCCCTAAATGGTAAAAACCATTACAAGACTAGAGCTACTATAAGCATAGTTTCACATTTGATCATTATTTATCTTAAATTACCTTTCATTTCAATTCCACTTGCAAGTAGATAACCTCTAAAGTAATATATATGAAATACATCAAAAAGGCGACATTCATCCAATTGAAATCAATTTTGTATTTATGTTTAGTTTGATTTATTTTAAGCCAAGAAGGTTCTGCTGCACTTGGTATTGTCATGAAATAGCCTAAAAATGCATATGGAGCAAAACAATGCCAAGCAAAATAATATATTTGTTTTTTCACCCTAAATATTTATGATTCCTCTTTCATTAATAATTATTTTACAAAAACATTACTAATAAATTCAAAAGAGTTGAACCATAATTCAACTATAAGAAAGAAGGAGTTTAAATTAATTATTATTAATGTTTATTATTAAACTAATTCATGCTCCAAAGCCATAAAGAGTTCTGCCTTATCTCTTTAAGGAGTACACAACATCCATTACAGTAACTGTCTTTCTTCTAGCATGCTCTGTATAGGTAATAGCATCTCTAACAACATTTTCTAAGAAGCTCTTCAAGACATTTCTTGAGTCATCATAAAGGAATGATGAAATTCTTTTAACTCCTCCTCTTCTTGCTAATCTTCTAATTGCTGGTTTTGTAATTCCTTCAATGGATGCTTTGTTTGGTTTTCTTGCATGTCTCTTTGCACTGACTTTGCCAATTCCTTTTCCTGATTTTCCTGCCATTTTTATTGATTTGAATTAATGAAAATAAAAAAATTAGGTTGTATATTGTAATATTAATCCGAATAATTGATAAATCAACCAATCATAATTTTTGTTTAGAAAAGTTAATTTATATAGGTCTATTTATATAATAACAAAATATAATTACTTTCCGTCCAATTCTAATCCATTCATATTTGCTAAAACCGTCAATGCTACTTCAGTTGTTGCATATTTTAGAATACACAAATACTTATTACCGGTTGTTAGAATTCTAAATAAAAGAGTTTTATACTTCAATGCTTTGATTTATCCAAAATCTTGCATATATTATGACATCATAGAATTTTGACAAGAGTTTCTAGTAAGATTAGAAACTTAGATTGTATCACATGGCGGAGCAAGAGTATAAGTTGAATCAGGTTTTATACGGTGAGTTTCTTCTCCTCCCTAAAAATATTCTTCTTAGGTTTTAAGATCTGAAGCAATTTCTCCTGGCTTTGTAGGTTATGATTTTAAAGATATTTCCTCATAATTTGAAAAAAAGATCTAAATTAAAATAGATTATACTTTAATTTATTATCCATAAAACATGATATCATTAAGTGCTTCTTTTGCAATGGCTGCGTGATCTTACATTACATATTGAATAAGACAACTTGATCTTTCTTTCAAATATATCATTTTATCTATATTGCCATAGATACTAAATATATTATAGAGCATAGTGGAAGTGACTACTTTCTTATCAAACCATCTTGCATATATGACTTTAGATTTACGAAGAGCTAAACAAAATCAATAAATGAAGAACCTTTAAAAAATAGAGGATTAACATATTCTTCTAACTTATCTTATTATTATTAAAGATTCTAACTTTTAGAAGTACTTTGAGGATTTTACCTCTAAATTTTGCCTTTACTAATTAATTAATCAATATTGTCAACACTTCTAGATGATTATTCAATAGTATTTTTTTATGTTTATTTTTCAACTTAATGTGCCACTATTTAATTATCATTTTTATCAAAGAGCATATCTTAATTTAATTTATTTAAGATCTTTTATTTCTCTCTTTCAGAAAACTCTTGATTATGATCAACAAATTTAAACAATTCATTATTACTCTCAGAATCATCATTTTCAATATCATTATCAAATTATAGTAATTCTTCTTCATATTCCTAAAGATTATCATCTTCCCCTTCAGAATCTCTTAAACCTAATCCATTGAAATTTAGATCTTCTGCCTTCGTAACACTCTTTCCCTCACTCTAATACATCTTTTAAACCTATATTTAATCAATTAATTTATCAGAACTATGAAACATAACATCCTTAGTAATATCTGTTTCTTGGTAACTTTAAATAAATTCAATTTAATCTCCATTTTAAATCTTTTTATCGTTAGGAAGTGTTAGTTTTTTTCTGTTTTGTTTACCATTATTGCTAGATTAAATACTAATAGATTTTTAATCATCAAGTTGATTGTATTCTTATAAGAAGTTTTAATAATTATCTGTAAGATTAGAAAATTTCTGTTAAGAATCATAAATGTCTTTTAAAATTGACTATTACTTTTCAATTTAGTTTTATAAGTCTGTTGTCTATTATAGAGGAGTAGCAAAGCCTTCTGCACAAACCTATTATAATAGTCCCATAAGAGAATTGATTTATTAGATTTATTAAGACATTTGATGTTGATACTACATTTGGGATTATAAGAATTAGAAGTTTTGTTAAGGAGGAATAGGATTACTTTTTATCTATGAAGAAGATTAAGTCACTTCATTTGGAAGATTTGTTTCTTTTTTTCTTAACTATGTGTAATCTAACAATAAATGACATTATACCTACACCCCCAGTATTATTTTCTTAGAATGTAATGTAAGCTAATTTGCTTGTATATACATTCATTAACAATGTATTATCATCACAAAAGAACTTATCATTCATCTATGACCTTGCTTTAAGGGCTGATTCTGGATTGTCAAACTCTATAAAGGTTTTCCAAGTGAGTGATCTCTCAAAGATGAGCATCTAAACTATCATAAAACAACACTTACTCTCTATATTGTACCGAAAGGACTGAAAACTTTAAAATATTTATCATGACTCAAAGTTTTATTAGCTTTGTTAGTTATTACAACCAAAATAACATTAGTACGAGGAGGATCAGAGTTTCTTTGGATTTAAGAATTCATAATTAGATTTAGAGAAATTTTATATTTATATATTATTTCATTAAATACTAATTTATAAATGCCTACCCAATTTTACTAATTTTATTGTTATACCTAAAGTCTAAACATGTTATTTATTAAATTTCTAAATAATGTATTTAAATTCAAAACTATTCCTTCTTCAATAATTTATTATACTCATCCACCAAATCTTATATTGGTCCACTCTATTCAATTGTTTTATCAGGTCTCTCTCTTTTAAATCTAGGAAATCTTACTGATATTCCTGTATTCAATTATTAATTTTATATTGGATAAATAGGTGATGCCGATACTGAATCATAAGTTACTTCCCAAACTTCATTTTATTTAAACCATACATGAGGTTAATCTTTAAACTTCATTAAATATTCAGGACAACTCCCTACTTCTTATGACATGTATCTCTAAGTTAATTCTATTAATTTTTTATCACTAAATCCTGTCCCTATTTTAGCTATTGGATACAATCTTCCATTCTCATAAATACCCAAAAGAAAAGATCCTAACCATTATTATCTCTTTCCTTAACCATAATAACCACCTAATACGACTAAATCAATATCTTTTTCTTTCTTTACCTTCAACCAATCATTTCTTGAGCCAGGACTATAAATTGTGTCTTTTTTTATCATTATTCCTTCCAATCCATCTATAAGCGCCTTTATATAAAAATTCTTCATTTCATTTTCATCTTTAAATTTATATGATATTATGTGACTTATAACCTATCGCTAATCTGTTATTGGTTCTAACATTCCCTTATAAATTTCTTATCTCTAAGAATAATTCTAATTAAATAGAACTTTCTATTTATGATACAAAATATCAAAACATACCAAACTTAACTATTCTGAATTCTCATATGTTTTATTTTGCATCTCTTAAAATGGTAAAATCTATCCATTATTATAACAAATCATTTCACAATCTAATATCACATCATCAAAATTATTTTTTATAAAATATTCTTTTAGTTATTTTGATAATTCTTTATATTACTTGGTCTTTTCCTCTAAAGATCTACCAAATAATTTCACTTCTCCATTTGTAAAATGAACTTATAATCTCTCTCCATCATATTTATATTCAAAAAAACATCCTTAAAGATCATCATTCAAAAATTTTTTCTTTATTTTTTCCATTGTTATTTCATCATCCTTTTTTTCCTTTTAAAAACTTTTTGCCAATTATGGTTATATTGGAAATCCTACAACCAAATCTTATTACCCTGATTAGAATCCTAATATTTATTTTCTTTCATTCTCATCTAAAAATGACTATACACTTTATGTACTTAATCCTATTCTCATTCTTTTCTATAAATTTCAAATTAATTTTACTTTTAAGAATCGAATTAAATATCGAACTTCTAAAAGACAAGAGCATTATCTTAATAAATCTTAAACCATGATTTCCTTTTAATCCTCACAACCACCCCCAGATAATTCAAAAATCTCTTATAATTTTTTAAAAAATGTTGAGAATTTGATTGATTCTGATTTATTCAAGGTCTTAAAAAAATCTTCTATGTTTTTTATTTAATCTATTTCTCCATACATTCTGCTAACTAATTAGATATCTAAATTAAATGTTTTTGCTATTGCACTATACAGTACATCAGATGGCACAGCTGCTTCAATCAATTATGATTAAGAATTAACATCACATAAAGTAAATCGAATAAATTCTTCTTTCACTTTATATTCTTCTGCCTATTTTAATGCCTCTTCATATAAAGAATTTTTTATTTTTCTCTTCGTTTCTTTCTCAATTCCATCAAAAATCTATGCACACCATTTCAATGTACTAAATTATTAAAATCGAAGGAGTCTCAATTATTTATAATAAAACATCTAAGAAATTGAAATAATACTTAAATTTATTTTATTTGATTTTATGCCCTTTACAAATTGAGTCTTTTAAGCTCAATTTAACGTACAAAATCATTAATCATTTAAAATCAATCATATTTGGGAAAGAAGAAGAGAATTAAACTATAATTTTATTTTATATTAATATAATAGATTAATAAGACTATTTCTAATTTATTTGGATTGTAATTTAAATTTTGAATCCTTCAAAAAAAAGAACTAATTTTAAATTTATTTGAAAATATGAATTGATGAATTTTATGTTGTCATCTCTTAATAATGAGATATTTATTAAGTAATAAAAGAAGAATATCTTAATAATTCTTTTATTAATTATTTAATTAATAAATGAGTCATAAATCAACTCAAAATAGCAATTATCCATTTTATTAATATTGTTTAGGTGGGCCATAACAAAACTTTTTGAAGTGTACAAATTGTATTATCTTGGGTGTTATTATTATTCTATTGCTTTTTATTCTGATTCAATAATTGCATAGAAGGTATCAAACAGGAACTAAGAAATTATCTAAAAAGTGCATCATTTTGTACATGATTATGATAAACTTTCTAAGTAATCATGATAACAAATTCAAGTATTATTTGTAGAGTCCTTCATCATTAGCAATAAATACATGACATAATTAGAACCTTACTTCAGAACTATGGTGTTCATTTTTTTTTACTATTATATTAGTCTTAAATTAAGTAAACTATAATCCAACAGAAAAAGAGCATTAAAATAATTTCGAAACATTGCTTTGTTCTTATTGGCTCTAGTGCTAGTTGGTTTAATTTTTGTACTTATAGAGTTAATAAAAGAAGATGAAGGTTATTATGAATGCTATTGTAAAATATAACTAACTAATTCTAGTTAAATATAGTAAGATTTCAAGAATTGTGGGAGGATGCGTTACAGCAATTATAGTTATATTTAGTGAGAAGTTATAAAAAAAAATGGATGATCAAGTTTAACCACTTTACAAAGATCTTCCACTCTTATAAATGAAGGCCTTTCAAAATAATGAAACATAAAGGGAAGATTTAAGAATACTTATTGTTATGTACGTTGCTTCCTAATTTCTAACCATATTCTAAATGATTTACTTTTTTGTCAAAGAATACATAAATGCTGAATTGCAATTTACAAATTGTACTCCTTGCCAAATGATTCCTTGTCTCAAAATGTCACCTAATAATACAATTGCATTTGAACTCTTATTGAAATTATTTTTTTTAATAATCATCATTTTCCTGCCTTATCTGGCATTAATCTCCTTTTTTTGGGTTAATTCAAATAAATTGCATATTAATCAGGTATTTAATTCATAAACTAATTATTTAGCATCGAACTATCTCGAATGAAGAAGATATTTGGATAAATCTTTTTAAGAAAATGGGATATGAAAAATCCAAGATGTATTTATCAGATATCTCAGAATAATAAGAAAAAACTTCATCATTAGATGATTCTAATTGAAAAATTGATAATATAATTATCGAATTATACTTATAAAATTTGGCTTAATTTTCTTGTTTGTTTTTTTATAAATTTCTAAAATTATACTATTTATTTCGTCGAAGATTTTGAATATCCCCAAAATTAATTAATCATTTCTTTTAAGAAAGACTTTTATCATGTCAATTTTTTAATAATTGTAATGATGATTATCTGAAATAATCATTTAAACAAAAGAAAGATTCAAATTTACAAATTTAATTAGCCTAAATTTACAAATATATTTTTTGATTCTAAAATACATCTACTTTTTTTATGTCGATTGCATTATGAGAATACTTTATTTAACTCTCCTTTTTAAAATGATTGTCCATATTGAAGCTTGTTAAAGAGGCTTTAATAAGGTATTAAATTTAGAAAGAAAATATTAATAAATTCAGTTTCTTCTATTAAATTGCCATTATATTATTTTAAGACAATGTGATAGTTTATTAAAATTGGCATAATTATTATAAAGATTTCGTANTAGTGCTAGTTGGTTTAATTTTTGTACTTATAGAGTTAATAAAAGAAGATGAAGGTTATTATGAATGCTATTGTAAAATATAACTAACTAATTCTAGTTAAATATAGTAAGATTTCAAGAATTGTGGGAGGATGCGTTACAGCAATTATAGTTATATTTAGTGAGAAGTTATAAAAAAAAATGGATGATCAAGTTTAACCACTTTACAAAGATCTTCCACTCTTATAAATGAAGGCCTTTCAAAATAATGAAACATAAAGGGAAGATTTAAGAATACTTATTGTTATGTACGTTGCTTCCTAATTTCTAACCATATTCTAAATGATTTACTTTTTTGTCAAAGAATACATAAATGCTGAATTGCAATTTACAAATTGTACTCCTTGCCAAATGATTCCTTGTCTCAAAATGTCACCTAATAATACAATTGCATTTGAACTCTTATTGAAATTATTTTTTTTAATAATCATCATTTTCCTGCCTTATCTGGCATTAATCTCCTTTTTTTGGGTTAATTCAAATAAATTGCATATTAATCAGGTATTTAATTCATAAACTAATTATTTAGCATCGAACTATCTCGAATGAAGAAGATATTTGGATAAATCTTTTTAAGAAAATGGGATATGAAAAATCCAAGATGTATTTATCAGATATCTCAGAATAATAAGAAAAAACTTCATCATTAGATGATTCTAATTGAAAAATTGATAATATAATTATCGAATTATACTTATAAAATTTGGCTTAATTTTCTTGTTTGTTTTTTTATAAATTTCTAAAATTATACTATTTATTTCGTCGAAGATTTTGAATATCCCCAAAATTAATTAATCATTTCTTTTAAGAAAGACTTTTATCATGTCAATTTTTTAATAATTGTAATGATGATTATCTGAAATAATCATTTAAACAAAAGAAAGATTCAAATTTACAAATTTAATTAGCCTAAATTTACAAATATATTTTTTGATTCTAAAATACATCTACTTTTTTTATGTCGATTGCATTATGAGAATACTTTATTTAACTCTCCTTTTTAAAATGATTGTCCATATTGAAGCTTGTTAAAGAGGCTTTAATAAGGTATTAAATTTAGAAAGAAAATATTAATAAATTCAGTTTCTTCTATTAAATTGCCATTATATTATTTTAAGACAATGTGATAGTTTATTAAAATTGGCATAATTATTATAAAGATTTCGTATATAAATTATAAATTATTTGGGTTAATACATCATTTTATCTTTTATTTCTATCGATTTGTGTTGGTGAAATTACAATTTACTGGAACGTTTGATTTTAATTATAAAATATTGATGCAAGAACTAATAATTGTATTATAATGGTATTATACCAATTTAAAAAGAAATTAATTATTTTACTCCAACATAAATAAACTTAAAGAACAAAAAATCAATTAAAAAAAAGATTAATAGATAATTTGGAAAATGTTCTATCTTAATTAATTAGACAGTCATTAATAATAAAAAAAGAAGTAATAATTTTGAGTTAAAATATTTTATTTTTTTAATATAAGTTAATTTAATTATATAAAAAGTTATTTGAGGATTATCTTCTTTGAGGAATAGATTAAAATCAAAGATTGATTTTTGTTAAACAAATTAATATCTATATATAGATCCTTGAGAGAAAATGAAATTATTGTGATGATGATATTTTGAAGAATAATAATAATTTTGATTTTCTTTATTGATCACAAAATTAAAATAAATTTATGAATAGTGAAAGTGGAAATGATGACAAAGGAAAATTCTTTAAGAATATCCAAGCTCTATGGGATAGTTAATTAAAGGATTCAAAAGAGAAATGGTACTCTTTGGGTGATCAGTATTGGAGAACAATTGAACCCACATTAAATGGTGTATTAGGAGGATTGGAGTTTTTAAATAAGATTGACATAGAGGAATCAAATAAATTATTAACTATGCTATATAAAACTCCTCTTTAAGACTTGAGAGTTGTTGATTGTGGTGCTGGAATAGGAAGTAAAGAAATTTATTATATTAATATTAGGAGTTTCAAAAGAGTTATTAATAAATTGGTTCAAAAAAGTAGATTTAATTGAATAGAATCCTATATATGTTGAGAAGGCAAAGGAAGAATTAGGAAATAAAATATGTGAATATTATTGTTCAGGTTTACAAAATTTTGAGTTTTAGTATAAATATGATTGCATTTGGATTTAATGGGTGGCAAGTCATTTAACAGATGATGATCTTATTATATTTTTAAAAAAATGCAAGCAAAATATGAATTAAAATGGATATATAATTTTGAAGGAAAATATTACTAAATAGGGATTTAATTATGATACAGAAGATCATAGTGTAATAAGATCAGATTTAATGTTTAAATAATTATTTTAAAAAGCTGGTTTAGAATTGAAGTTTAGTGGTTTGTAGCCAAACTTTCCTAAGGATTTATATTAAGTTAATCAATATGTTTTATAATGAATAAAAATTAAACTATTAATGTGTGTTCAATATTTA
>CAJJDN010000115.1:196915-297019 GCA_905182985.1 Paramecium sonneborni | reverse complement strand
TATATAAACTGATTTCTGTTAATATAATAAATAAATAGGTATATTAATCCTATAGTCTTTTAGTATATTTTCCAAGTTTAGAGACTTTTAAATTAATTATTTATACTAATTCTTACCGTGTAATAATATAATATTAATTAATCATCTCCTTTGTTAATTTATTATGTAAACAAGAAATTGGAGAAAGAAAAAACAACTTTTAGAAAAGTTAGCCAGAAAAAATGAAGCAAGTACTAGAGCAATATATAATTGATAGTAGCCTAGGCTAAAAATGACCAGTAGTTATTTGAAAGTAATAGGGAATTTTTCTAGAGATTCTAAAATTTCTATGAAAATGTTAAGGATATAATGATTCCATCTTTATAGTAATTTAATTTTGTATTCAGGTTTCTACAGGAATAATTTCATATTTGTGAATTATTAACTGATTAAGAAGTGTATAAATTATAAAAGGATTTACATGATTAATGGATTCCTAAGTTAAGAAAAAATTGGACTGATGATGATGGATAAATTCTTATTTGGATAGTATTAAAAATTTGTTCAAGAGATGGAATAAATATAAGGAAAATAGTAAATTTTCATATAATTTAAGCCTAATAAAATTTGGGAGGAGGTTGTAGAGTTAATTAGTCGACGTACAGTTGAATAATGCAAAAATAAATGGAACGGTTTATTGAAATTATCATTATAATAAATTCCATGGACTGAAGAATAAGATTTATTTTTGTTTGATTTAATAAAGTAAATTTAATTTTAATTATTAAGAAAAAGTAGAGAGGAGGGTAAATAAAACAAATGGTGCAGATTAGCAAATCTAATAAATATATAATTTAAAGAATCACCAAGAACAGGAAAATAATGTCGAGAAAGATGGAATAACCATTTAAATCCAGATATTAATAGACATCCATGGAATCTTGAGGAGGATATTGAATTATTGGAAATCGTTAAAAAACATTAAAGAAAATGGGCATTTATATCAAAAAATTTAAAGATTAAAAGAAGTGAAAATGCTGTTAAAAATAGGTTTAATTGTTTACTTAAAAAAAATCATTGTACTTCTATTACAACTCTCATTAATACCTTAAAGAATAGATTTAAAACTGAAAACCCTTCAATTCATTTATCAGCATTCAAAAATTAAAAAATTAACCTTTAATATAAAGACCAAAAAAAATAACATCATCTAAATAAGTCAAAGAATTAAACATAATTTACAATAGGAATGTTCAATAATTTAAATTTATCTGATTTGAATAACCTTTAGCCAGCCTTTTATAATCCAAATACAGAATCAATTATACTAAGTACAAAGTAATAATTATAAACCCTCCTTAATCATCAAATGGTTAAAGTTGAGAATGAAATAAATATGAATTTATTTGGTGAATTGAATATGTAGTAACCAGAACTTTCAAATCATCCATCTAGTCTATTAAATATTATTAATGATCCTTACAATTTCGTAAGATATGTACCTTGTGTTGTACCTAATTTTATATAAAATTAATAAGGAACTGAAGATAAAAAGTAATTTATAATAATTACATTTAGATCTCAATTTAATATTCCTGGTTTATCAGCCTAAAATAATTAATAATAAGGACTTTTGAGAAATAAAAATTCTAGTTCATTCACATTTTTTACAACTCAATAATAAAGTGATACTACAGATAAATCAATATAAAACAACAGTTCAATAGAGTAGCAAGATTTAAATAATCTGAGTAAATAATAAATTGAATTCACAGTCAATTAATGAATGAAACCCAATTTTTGTATAAGTGTATTCATTACAATAAAAATTTAAGTTTTAATCTAAAAATCAAAGTAAATGTATTTTTTAATTTGATTAATATTTTACAATGGATTTATTATAATTAAAGTTTTTAAATAAAGTATCCAATTATTTGATTTTTAAATGGTAAAGAGAATATGTTTTTCAAATCAAACCACTATATCAATTGAAATTTAATAAAAGATAAAAATTGGTAATTTATAATTTAAATAAAACAACAAAAAAATCTAAATACGCGTTTTTGTAAAATTAATTATTATTGTTATAATAATTTTAATTATAAACACAGAATAAAAAATCAATCATCTCATAAATTATCTTCCATCTGATTACTATTATTTATTCCATTATCCAGGTTTCTTTTTATTCATGAATGATTAGACTTTTTATTTTCTTTTAGTTGAACTTGCAATCTTAATATCTATAAATAATAATGGAATTCAAATACTTAAAGATACTCTAGGAGGAAATTTAAAACCAAATGATTTTGAAACTTTAACAAGATCTAGATTATTGACATCATAAACATCTTTGAGACTATGAGATTGATAAGACTAAAGAATATTTAAATTATAATTTACATGTAAATATGATCGATAAGCTTCGAAAGCACTTTTATTTAGGAAATAATTCTTTTCAATTAATTTTTCAAATTAATCTTAAATATTAGCTAATTTTTCTGAGGGAAATTCAAATTCATTCATTACTACTTTAGCCAATTTTAGATGAGCTAAATAACCTTTTTCTTCTGGTAATAAAAAAATTAAAGCTTTTCCTGAAGAATTTAATCCTCTACATGTTCTACCAACTCTATGAATATATTCTTTTGTATCATCAGGAGGATCATATTATATAATCCAATGAACTTCTGGAATATCTAAACCTCTAGCTGCTACATCAGTACATACAAGAACACCTTTTTTTGCATTACAAAATTCATAATAAGTGTTAGTTCTTTTACTTTGTTTCTATTTTCCATGAATATCAAGAACAGGCATGTCAACAAAGTTTAATAATTCAGCATGGAATTTAACAGAATTACAAGATGACATAAAAACCATAATCTTTTTATCTGAATTTAATTATAAGAATGTGAATAAAAGTAAAAACTTTTTATCTGCTTCGACAATAACATATCCTTATTCTAAACCACTAACTGTTGCTTCTTAAGCAATATCATCAACTCCTATGTAAATAGGTTAATTAAGAGATAATCTAGCTAAATCATCAACTTTTTTTGTTTGAGTTGCTGAAAATAATACAGTTTATCTTTCATTTGGTAATAATTTAAGAATTTCATTCATTTCTTCTTCATAACCTATTTTTAATAATTAATCAGCTTCATCAATTATTAAACATTATAAATTATGATAAATGAATCCTTTTGTATTTTATAAATGATCTAATAATCTACCAGGAGTTGCTATTAATATATTTACTCCTTTTTATAATCTAATTGCTTCTTCTTTTCTATTAGCTCCTCCTATTAATAATCCCAAAGTTTTTTAATGATANGATAAAAATTGGTAATTTATAATTTAAATAAAACAACAAAAAAATCTAAATACGCGTTTTTGTAAAATTAATTATTATTGTTATAATAATTTTAATTATAAACACAGAATAAAAAATCAATCATCTCATAAATTATCTTCCATCTGATTACTATTATTTATTCCATTATCCAGGTTTCTTTTTATTCATGAATGATTAGACTTTTTATTTTCTTTTAGTTGAACTTGCAATCTTAATATCTATAAATAATAATGGAATTCAAATACTTAAAGATACTCTAGGAGGAAATTTAAAACCAAATGATTTTGAAACTTTAACAAGATCTAGATTATTGACATCATAAACATCTTTGAGACTATGAGATTGATAAGACTAAAGAATATTTAAATTATAATTTACATGTAAATATGATCGATAAGCTTCGAAAGCACTTTTATTTAGGAAATAATTCTTTTCAATTAATTTTTCAAATTAATCTTAAATATTAGCTAATTTTTCTGAGGGAAATTCAAATTCATTCATTACTACTTTAGCCAATTTTAGATGAGCTAAATAACCTTTTTCTTCTGGTAATAAAAAAATTAAAGCTTTTCCTGAAGAATTTAATCCTCTACATGTTCTACCAACTCTATGAATATATTCTTTTGTATCATCAGGAGGATCATATTATATAATCCAATGAACTTCTGGAATATCTAAACCTCTAGCTGCTACATCAGTACATACAAGAACACCTTTTTTTGCATTACAAAATTCATAATAAGTGTTAGTTCTTTTACTTTGTTTCTATTTTCCATGAATATCAAGAACAGGCATGTCAACAAAGTTTAATAATTCAGCATGGAATTTAACAGAATTACAAGATGACATAAAAACCATAATCTTTTTATCTGAATTTAATTATAAGAATGTGAATAAAAGTAAAAACTTTTTATCTGCTTCGACAATAACATATCCTTATTCTAAACCACTAACTGTTGCTTCTTAAGCAATATCATCAACTCCTATGTAAATAGGTTAATTAAGAGATAATCTAGCTAAATCATCAACTTTTTTTGTTTGAGTTGCTGAAAATAATACAGTTTATCTTTCATTTGGTAATAATTTAAGAATTTCATTCATTTCTTCTTCATAACCTATTTTTAATAATTAATCAGCTTCATCAATTATTAAACATTATAAATTATGATAAATGAATCCTTTTGTATTTTATAAATGATCTAATAATCTACCAGGAGTTGCTATTAATATATTTACTCCTTTTTATAATCTAATTGCTTCTTCTTTTCTATTAGCTCCTCCTATTAATAATCCCAAAGTTTTTTAATGATAGAATAAGAGATCTTTTGCAACATCAAATATTTATTAAGCTAATTCTCTAGTTGGAGTTAAAACTATGATACCAGTTCCATTTTTTTATTAAAATTAATTTTTATACAATAATTCTAATGCTGGTACCAAAAAAGCTAAAGTTTTACCTGAACCAGTTTTTGCTGCTCCTAAAACATCTCTACCTTTTAATAAATGTGGTATTGTTCTAGCTTGGATATGTGTCATTTTAGAAAAATTCATTTTTTCTAATGCTTTCTTAGTAGGTTCACAAAGTGTGAAATCAATGAATTTTTTATCTGATAATATGGCTGTGTTCATATTCTTATTTTATTCTGCTTATTCTTCTAATTGATCTAAATTAGAAATTCTCACTTTTTCTTCCGATTCAGATTATTCTTGTTGTAATTACTCATTATTTTACACTTCAACCTTTTTAGATTCCTTTACTAATTGTTTCTTTTGTATTTTCTTTTTAATACTCTAAACTTTCTGAGAACCCTAGTTAATTATCATAATTATAAAATTTATGATTTTAATAATAATAGTTAAACCTTTAATTCTTTGTTAAAGATTTAATTATATATTACTTTTAAACTATATATTTATTGTTAGATTTTTCAATCAATATCTTAAAAAATTTATACATAGTATTATGATTATTAGTTTGTAATTAGATTGTTTATTTTATTTAATATTATCAATTATGATAAAAAAATATAGTATAATCAATAATTTAAGAAAATTATTAAAAAATATTTTTAGTTGTTTTTTAATAATGATGAGCTCAGTTAGATCGAGAGAGAATAGAAAGCATTCTTAAGTTAGCAAATCTTTAAATTTTAGTCTTCCAAAAAGAGCCTCATCATAAATAAAGTAATATTATATTTAAAAAAAATAGAATTCATCATTTACCTAGTATCTCTAATAATTCAACATGTTGTAGCAATTCGAATACTTCTAGTCCTCCATAAAGTTGTTCGAAATTAGAGGATGATTGCATTGATAGTAAATAAAAGTTTGATTACTAGTGTCTCCTGTTTCTAAAAATACATCATAAGATCCTTTGAATTATTTTAATTATGATGACTTCCAATATATTCTTCCAATCACTATTAATGGAGTAAAAATATTAAAACTTGATTGGAGTTACTTTTCAGCTCCTCCAAACATTTTATCACCTTGGAAAGCACATTGCTTTTGGACTGTTGGATACACTTTTGATATTAATATGAGAAAAATGAAAAAATCATAAAATATTAAATATCGACTCGTTATTTAAAGTTGGTGTTGTCTCAATAATAAATCTTGGGTAAAAAATAAATGGGATCGATTGTTAGAACATGAAACTGGACATTATTTAATTGGATGTTTATGTGCTTTAGATTTCAAATAAAAGTAAATATATTTCATATATTTAGAGCTGATAAATTTAAATATACTAAAAATTACAGAATGGAATGTACTAAATTGTTTTAAGATATATTCTAGTTTTATCTTCAGATGGAAAAGTAATATGATGAAGAAACAAATCATAGTTAGAATGTTTCAAAGTAAAAGGAATGGAATGAATTCATTAAGTCAGAACTTTTAAAATATTGATCATTTTATAAATCTATCTCATTAATCTAAAAAATAAATAAATCAGATATAAAAACTTTTTGATTTAAACTGAATATCTTGTATAATATAGTTTTTATATTTTAAATTTATCACAAAGGCTTAAAAGTAATTTTATCTCTTCCATATCCAAATTGTTATGAGTACATATTATATTGCTTTTTTTCAGAAAACTATTTTTTAGGAGTTGAATCCTATTTTGGTTTATTTTTTCTACAGTAATTTTTAACTGAAGCCTTTTTCATTTCAGTTCTTTATAGTGTTGATTCTTTTAAGAGTTGTAGTTTTTATTACATTTACAATTTTACACCTTCATTTTTTACTTGCTCTATTCTTTTTTGTAATTCATATTATAATTCTCTATCTTCAATTTATTTATCATCTAATTATTCTAACAATTCTTTTTCTTCTTAATCTTCTTTACGTCTTTATTCANAAGCATTCTTAAGTTAGCAAATCTTTAAATTTTAGTCTTCCAAAAAGAGCCTCATCATAAATAAAGTAATATTATATTTAAAAAAAATAGAATTCATCATTTACCTAGTATCTCTAATAATTCAACATGTTGTAGCAATTCGAATACTTCTAGTCCTCCATAAAGTTGTTCGAAATTAGAGGATGATTGCATTGATAGTAAATAAAAGTTTGATTACTAGTGTCTCCTGTTTCTAAAAATACATCATAAGATCCTTTGAATTATTTTAATTATGATGACTTCCAATATATTCTTCCAATCACTATTAATGGAGTAAAAATATTAAAACTTGATTGGAGTTACTTTTCAGCTCCTCCAAACATTTTATCACCTTGGAAAGCACATTGCTTTTGGACTGTTGGATACACTTTTGATATTAATATGAGAAAAATGAAAAAATCATAAAATATTAAATATCGACTCGTTATTTAAAGTTGGTGTTGTCTCAATAATAAATCTTGGGTAAAAAATAAATGGGATCGATTGTTAGAACATGAAACTGGACATTATTTAATTGGATGTTTATGTGCTTTAGATTTCAAATAAAAGTAAATATATTTCATATATTTAGAGCTGATAAATTTAAATATACTAAAAATTACAGAATGGAATGTACTAAATTGTTTTAAGATATATTCTAGTTTTATCTTCAGATGGAAAAGTAATATGATGAAGAAACAAATCATAGTTAGAATGTTTCAAAGTAAAAGGAATGGAATGAATTCATTAAGTCAGAACTTTTAAAATATTGATCATTTTATAAATCTATCTCATTAATCTAAAAAATAAATAAATCAGATATAAAAACTTTTTGATTTAAACTGAATATCTTGTATAATATAGTTTTTATATTTTAAATTTATCACAAAGGCTTAAAAGTAATTTTATCTCTTCCATATCCAAATTGTTATGAGTACATATTATATTGCTTTTTTTCAGAAAACTATTTTTTAGGAGTTGAATCCTATTTTGGTTTATTTTTTCTACAGTAATTTTTAACTGAAGCCTTTTTCATTTCAGTTCTTTATAGTGTTGATTCTTTTAAGAGTTGTAGTTTTTATTACATTTACAATTTTACACCTTCATTTTTTACTTGCTCTATTCTTTTTTGTAATTCATATTATAATTCTCTATCTTCAATTTATTTATCATCTAATTATTCTAACAATTCTTTTTCTTCTTAATCTTCTTTACGTCTTTATTCATCTTCCAAAATTTACTATTTTAATTGTTCATATTAATCAATTAAATTATTAGTATCATCATACATTAAATGTAATTTATCATCTACATTTTAATCATCAGGGTTTATCTTGAATTCTTCTTTAATCTCTAAATTTAATGCTTCATTTAAATCACCCTCTAAAATTTCTAATTTTTAAAGAATAGTTAAATTCTTCCCTTCTCTTTCAATATCTTTCACTTTCACTTAAATGTGATTAATCTCTTGTTAATAATCTTAAAATTCTTGCATTAAATCGTCAATGCATTTTTCATTTTTTTCAATCTCATAATTTATAGCATTCATCATTTTATTTTTTCTATCTTATTATCTCTTAATTATTCCTTTTTAATCAAAAAATTCTTCTAAATAATTTCTAGGTTAATAATGTTATAGTTATTCTATTTTTTTAGCTTCCTATTTTTAAGGAATATAATTGGTATAATCTTTTTCATCTAAATCTTCTTCTACAACAAATTCAGGTTATATTTTAACACCAACTTTTTATTATTAACCCTATTAACCTTTAAATCAAACCATGTACATACTTTTTCTTAATTCTTCCTACATTTTTTAAAATTCTAAAGACTGTTTATGTGGTGGTTTAAGAAGCTTAGGTATTTTGTACATTAATGAAATTATAATTCAAAAAATTAATATTACAATTCAATATATAATAAACTAAAATATCTGAAAATAAAATATGTTCAACCCAAACTTATTTTTATGTAGTAATTTATCAAATGATAAAGGATATTTATAAGCAAATTCTAATCAAAGACTTTTTATTAATATATTTATATCATGTATAACTAGACTATTTCTAAACCTATTTTATTAATTTTCATTGATTTTTCAAAATAGGAACCAGGAGAATTCTCTTTATTTTAATTTTCATTTTTGTAATTTAATTACTAAAAGAGATTAAAGTAATAGAAAGTAAACAATTTTTGAGAATAAAAATACATCTATATCTTATGAAATAAAAGAATAAATGTTTATTATGTATACAAAAGGTAGATATTAAGGAGTAGAATTGAATAATAAAAGAAAATAGGAAGAAAAATGAATTTCATGTTATGGATAATGGAATGAAATGAGATTATATTTTTAGAAATATTGTAAAAAGGCAAGCATGAGTCCTTATTATATTAAATGATTGATAAATAATTTAAGTTGGCTTGAATTAGAAAGTCAGTGTAAAATTATCCAGAAAAATAGTTTATTTGGCATCTGAATAAATTTAGAATTAATTAATATTGATTAGATCATTTTAATACGCATTATTTAACTTTTTCAAGATTTATGATAATATTATGTTATAATTGATTAATAAGTTTCTATTGAAGAAGAACTTAAGTGAAAGAATCGTATTATTGGTAAAATTGAAAGGTTGAGAAAGTTTAAATTGATTTCAGTATATGTTGATATAATAATTAATGAAAAGGAATTTCTAGTGGATATTTGTGATGATTAAAGATATCTTAATTTTGTTTATAAAAATTAGTGCTGTTTAATGTTAATATTAATGGATCACTTAAAGTCTATTTATGATTAATTTATTCTCATTAAATAAATTATTTTATATTCATAGAATCCATAATGAATTTTGAAGAATTGATGAATCCATTGAATGGAAATTTAATGTTGTAAAGAGTCTTACTGTTCAATATGCTATATTAACAATAATAAATTTAATCCAGTACAAAATATCAATAGTCTATTAGTGATTTCTTAAGAGCATTGTGTTCCGAGAGTGGATTTGAGAGAAGAAAATACTAAAACCTAGGATGATTCAAATTGCAATGGAAACATACAGTAATAGGATTAGCTCACAAAAAATATAAAATAATCTCTTGTTGGAGCATACACAGATTAACCTTTAAGAGTAAATAGTCATTTAGAAGATGATGATAGTTCAAGTAGAGTAAATGGTATAAATTTATTTGATAATTTCATAGGTCATTGGAGTAAGTCAGAGCATCAATTGTATCTTAAATTTGTCAATGAACATGAAGATATTTTGAGGTCTAAATATGATAAGAAATCAAAAAAAATCTTTAAAATGATGAGTTAATACATTATTACAAGAACAGCCACTTAATGTAGATCACATCATTAAAAGTTTAATCCACTTTAAAAAAGTAAGAGAAAAGGAAAAAGCTTTGTACGACCCATCCCATCTGTTATTATTTAAGAAAATTGATTTATAGCTGTTAACTATCATTTAAGAATTTATTTATCTATTATTTAATAACTTAATTCCCAATCAAGAGTCATAATAAATATTAAGAATCATAATCAAAGTTAGTGCTCAAAAAAGAAAAAATACTTTTATTCTAATGAACAAATGTTATCTCATTCATTTATTCTTCTGTTAAATCATATACTTAATTTATATTTCAAAATCACGATATATAATATAATTAACTGAATATAAATTTTATTTATTTATTTAATGCAAGCAAGTAATAAATTACCTCCCAGAAATTAAGCTAACTAAACATTTAATGGCAATCCTAATATTTTAATATTTTAGAATAAAAAACCAAAAGATTTAAGAAGATACACAACAGATGCAGAAGAAATGAAAAAATATTAAAAAGATTTTGGTTCCTAAAAAAGAAATGAATCAAAGTATAATTATGAATAGAATTTAGAGATGTCTAAAAATAAAATTAAGGTAAGTGTAAAAATAAAACAAATGATAAATAATTTGCAGACAATGGAAGATAATAACATGTTTAAAGTTTATCAGATAGTCAATCATAATAACCTCCTTTAGTAATGATAAAGTGTTAAGCTAAACCATAATTTGAGAATTTTAAGAATCATGTAAATACAAAACATCATAATTTTATTACTCAACAAAAAAGAAATGAGAAACCTCATTCATTTAAATATATTTTATAAGCAAAGAATAAACAAATATCAAATTGTAATAAGATCATTAAATTTAAGTATATTATGTTGGAGATTTGTAAAATGCAATTTTGAACTAGAATTCAAGAAATTCTGATATATTTAGGGAACACATAGTTGTTTCCTTTACATATATTCCAATGATATAGAAATCTAATATAGATGATAAATAAATTTAAGAGAAAAAATTAAATATTCCAATAACAAAAAATAAAAAATGTAATAATAACAGAATTAATGTAAAATAGATAATAAAACAATAATTTTTGATATGGATGAGACCTTAATGCACTGCAATGAAGATGAGAATGATAAATGTTAATTTAAAATACCAATAGAATTTGAAGATGGAGAAAGAATAGTAGCTGGAATTAACATAAGAAATTTTGCCAAAGAGATAATTTAAAAGCTTTGTGAAGTTTGTGAAGTTATGATTTTTACTGCATCTTAGGATATTTATGCTAACCAAGTAAAAATGAATTTAGCTATTTAAGGTTATAGATATTTTAGATCCACATAATAATCTTTGTTGTAGAATTTTTAGAGATAATTGTATTACAGTCAATGATAATCATTTGATAAAATATCTTAGAGTTTTGAATAGAGATTTAAAAAATGTTGCCATAATTGATAATTCTTCTTGCAGCTTTGCGTAATCTTTAAAATCAACAATAAGTTAGACATCATTTGGAGAATGGGATACCGATTGTTTCATTCTACAATGATGAAAAAGACAATCAATTAATTAAATTGTATCGATATTTATGTTAATACATTCTACCTGCTGAAGATGTAAGGCCTATCATTTTATCACACTTCAAATAAGACAAATTAAATTAATATGAGACAGTTGAGGATGCAGTAAAATAATTGTATTTTTGAGATTTTTGAGTCTTATTTGTTTCTGTAATTTTTGTTAAAACATATTTTAAATGTGAAAGTCCTTTAATTTAATACATATTTCAGATTAATGTTACTTGAAAGTGATCAATAATAAGACAGTTCAAACATTAATAATCAATAACTACATAAATCTGCATATGTACAATGTTTTATAGATATATTTTCAGTCAATAAGGAATCGACGAAAAATTTATGATGACAATGATTTTAAAGAGGTTGTCAAAAATTTTTATAATCTGATCTCAGAAATGAATAAAAGTATTTACTTATTTTTATTTGATTATAAGTTAGGAAAATTAGCAAAACTCATATAAGAAAATACCCAAAATAAACTAAATAGAGAAATGCAATTACAACTAAGTAACCAATTAAAGAACCCCAAACCACTAAAAGAGATCTTAATATAAGACCTGGATTAATGCAAGCTCAACAATAATTTTACTCATGTTTTAGTCAATAGATTGTAAATCAATTATTACCTTAATTCAATCAAACAAATCATACTCCTGTTATCTGTGAAAAAAACAAGCAACATCTCCATTTCTAACGTAATCAGTTTCATATACAAATTGCTTATCACATTTATATAAAGAAATTTGGTTCCTCCCTTGTTGAAAATTAGGATCCAACTTCTGTTGCCAAAAAAGTTATGAATACAAACTTCAATCCTAAAGTAATTATCCTTTTAAGAACCAGTCCTAATTCCCAGAGGAAGAAAAACAAGATGATGCTTCTGATGTTCACAATAAACCTAATGAAGATGGAAAATAGAAACCCTTGAAAGACTTAGTTCGAGAATTTTAGAGTGATTAATGATTTTCAAAAAATTATACAAAGTAAGTATATAAAATATATATATACATCAAATATCACAAATTATTTAACAAAACTTCATTAATTTTTTAGTAATCTTAATTTCAACTCCATACTTGTACAATAGATTAAATTTCCTTATTAGGTTTAGAATTAACTATCATATTTCGAGTGTTTTGTTATTCCAATATTTTATTTCTCAAAATATCATAATTAATAGGCTTTCTTTCAGAACAATGATCTTATATTTTATTAATTAAATTGCAAACCTTTTTAAATTACATAGCGTTTTTAATATTTTTCTTAAGAAACATTAATGTTTGTGGAATAGGGGATACACTTAATTTTTACATTTAATTTCTTTTATCTCTTATTGAGATATCACTACTTGGAGTTATAGTTTTATATATCCTCTATTTTTCATAAACTATCCCAATAATAGAATCTAATGGATCAATAAATTCATTGATCGATTTTCTGATATCTTAATAATTCAAAAAAAAAAATTATAATTAAGTTGACTATTCTTTTGCCATTTAATAAGCATAATACCAACATAAAGAGTTTTCTTAAAATTATGCATATTTCGATTATAGTATCCTATGAAACGTATTTCGAAATCTTTTCTGGAATATCATTTAAAGTAATTTTAGAATTGATTGGTATTAAATCAGATAATTTTAAGAAGCTTTCACAATTCTAGTCATTTTATAAAATACAACACAAAAATAAACATGAAATCTTTCTAAGAGTAATATTCTTATATCATTCAAATTTTTCTAAATTTTTTTCAAATCTTCATTATTAAAAGATTCAAACATTTTTCTTTTAAAACTTGGATTAAAGTTCATGTATTCCATTAATCGCAACATAGATTCAATGAGGGATTCAATCTCAGAATCAGAATTTTTTTTTAAATTTATCATATTAAATTAAATATACATCTTTCTTTCATTGTAATTAATGATGCATAAACTTTGATAATTTTTTAATGTGTTTTCACTATTTTTGAATTCTACCTTTTTTGGACTTTATTGATATTTATTGTTTTGAATTATTGATGAAGCTTACAATAAATTTCAATGACTTTCAGAAAGTTTATCAATTCAATAATCTTTTTTTGTTTAACTTTTTATAAAGAGTAATAACTGAATTTTCATCTTTTTTTGAAATCAATTAAAGAATACTATCCAAATCTGAAGCACTTACTATATCATAATTAAATGTCTAGAGGGTTAATTCTACTAATTTTTCAAGATTGGATATTTATTTATCAATCATTAAATAAATAATAAAAGATAGTCTAGAATAAATTTAAATAGTTTTTTTAAAGATGTGATGTATTATTGAGTCTGATTTGCAAATATTCTTAAAATAAAAAATCTATTCTAACTTATTATATTTATTGATAAACACTATATTCTAATATTTATAACTTTTAATTATTCGTAATAAATTCACATAAGTTACTTTAATAATTTCGAAATTGACATAAATTACCTCATTTATTTTTAATTATATTTGAAGTCATAATCAAAAGAATATTAAATAAATGACTTTATTAGAATTCCTTCTAAATGCATTTCGTTTCATAAATTCCTAACAGGGTTATCTTGATTATTCATCAAATTTTTGAAAATAAGAAGAGTTTCTAAGATAAGATATAATCTTTGGGTTAAGAGTTTCTTAATAGTAGTTGCATTAAATCTATTAATCTAGCTTTGTCATTAAATAAAATAAAGTTCGTTATTTTTCTTAGTAATTCTTGTTTATTTCTTAGTAGACTTTAATTTTTTTAGAGAGTATTGTTACGATATAAATTAATTTAAATATTATAAAAATAATCATTAAAGTAAATTGATAAACAATCTTGTTTACTAAATATAATTGATGTAATTTTAAACCTAATGGTGATTAGAATAATTTTTTTAATAGTTTCTTTGTTAATGAAAAAAGTTCTTCATGGTGATAGTTTGATTATAATTTAGTTATAATTTATTGATATTTTAATAAGTACAGAATTTAATTATGTATCAATAGCAAAATTGAGGACAGTGAGAAATGTGAAAATAACTTTATTTAAATTTTCATTAATAGATTATGGTACAAAGTTGTTATGAAATTAGTTATTAGTTTTGAGGTAGGTGTTAAAGAAAGTTGATAATTGATGTGACATTAATTATAGACAAGGTATTTTGAGATGTGATAAATTTAGAAACTAATTTGATATTAAAATATATAGTTGTGGAAAAGAAATAAATTATATTCAAAATCTGATCAAATTGATAAGAGATCTCATTGTTTTCTAAAATGACTGAATTGTATCTGTTTATCAAAGCTTACTTTTTTATTTGACTTGATAGATCCAATTGAAAGTTAATCATTAGAGATATGATCTTAACTATGATTAACATTTTTATTAATTTTGAGAATGGATTTAGGTTTGAATAAATCGAAACTGGAATTATTAGGTTCAAATGACACATTTTATATATCATTTAATTATGATTATGCAAAGGTTTTTTTAAGCCAAGGTTGTTCTAGATTATTATCAATTTCTTCAGATTATTGAGCTGTGAATGATATTTTCATTTCATCAATATCAGTTTTTTAAATTTAAGGTAGCATAGGCGAATCTTCTTTGTCTATAACGTCGTCTTCTAAAATGATTTTAGAGACTTTTTAAAGTTTGATCATGCATGGAGGTGGTTGAATAAAAACTTTGACTTCATGCATAGTATTTTAACGTTATTTTGGACAGATGCTAATTCCCATTAGATCTATTTAGATTTAAATATTAATTATATAATAAAATAAGGAGAAATGAATTGTAATATTTAACAATAATATTTTGAATAGAATACAAATTGGTTGGAAAGAAAGGAGAAGGAACATTTTCAGAAGTGATAAAATCATAATCATTTAAAACAGGGAATTATGTTGCAATAAAATGCATGAAAAATAAATTTACATCAATTGAACAAGTAATTAAAATGAAATTAATATTTATAAAGGTTAATCATTTAAGAGAGATATAGGCATTAAGAAAGCTAAGTCCTCATGATCACATTATCAAGTTAATAGAAGTTCTTTAGTATGAAAATGAATTAAATTTAAATTAGTGATGAACCTACAGGAAGATTAGCTTTAGTATTTGAATTGATGGAATAGAATTTATATGAACACATTAAAGGTATTATTATTAACATTTTAAATAGGAAGGAGATAACCCTTAAATCCCTAAAAAGTTAAATCTTTTATGTACTAACTGCTAAAATCTATTGAACATATGCATAGAAATGGAATCTTTCATAGAGATATTAAACCGTAATCAATATTCAAATTATTAGTGAAAACATTCTACTAAACTCAGATCATCTCAAATTAGCAGATTTTGGATCATGTAAAGGAATTTATTCAAAACATCCCTATACTGAGTATTATAATATATTATTCTAGATATATATCTACAAGATGGTATAGAGCCCCTGAATGTTTATTAACAGATGGTTACTATGATCATAAAATGGATCTCTGGGGAGTAGGATGTGTAATGTTTGAAATTATAGCTTTATTTCCACTCTTTCCAGGAACTAATGAATTAGATTAAGTTAATAAAATACACAACATTTTAGGAACACCTAATTAAAAAGTTTTTGATAGATTCAGAAAGTTTATTCTTATATAATATTCTAGATAAGCTACACATATGGAAATCAATTTCCCACCTAAACATGGTAGTGGTATCGATAGATTACTACAAGGACAAAATAAAGAATGCATTGATTTAATTAAATTATTGCTTATTTATGATCCAGAAGAAAGAATTAATGCTTAATAAGCCTTAAAACATGAATACTTTCGTGAATTATTTGAAGCTGATACATAGAAAAGCTTTTAACATACTTTATAATAAATCAGAGTTTCTAATCATAGAGAATAGTATCTATAAATAATTACATTTTAGAAATGATAACTCACTTGAAAGAAGCCAAAGAATTGAAGAAAGCAAATAATAACATTAGTTGAATTTCAAAAAAACTTAAAATTATTATGCAAAATCACAAAAAAAATCAGGAGTATATTCTCACTTATTATCATTTTAGTTACCTTCTTTACAATTTGATTTGAGAGTAGAAAGCATTTATAAAAATACTTAACATCATGACAGTGATGATGATCTTGAAAAATAATCATCTAATAAATAAATGATGCTACCACAAATACCTAAATCCAAAAAATATGATCCTAAAAAAATATATGGTAAACAATAATATGGAGGATCATCAAATTAACCATATTAGTTTAATTCCAAAGGTAATACTATATTAACTTAATCAAATAGGTAAAAAAGCCACACATGGTCTATAAGGTGAATATATAGTTTTTGGAAAGAAAGCAATGAATTAATGATATATTTTAAGTTTTTAGTTGGTTGATCAAAACATTTTTTGTAATTTTTAATTTTCAATTAAAAATAATTTATAAAATATTTATTATCAATATCAACTAAAAATATTAATGCAATTTTGGATTCCTTTTTAGAATTTAATTGCTTATCTTTTAAAAACAAATTATTTTATTTCTATGAACACAAATTTTAGAATTAATCATTAATTTTTTTACTCATCTTCTACTTCATAGATTGCTTAATGTTATTGATAATTTTTGTAAGTAAACTTTCTTTTTAATGTTTAGCTCTATACAAGTTTAGGACTGTTATTTATTATTAATGTTGGATGTTATCTTGCAGAATCAGGTGAATTAGTATCAGGTGATTGTTAATCAAATTCTTGGGTTGAAAATTTTTTAAATGCACTCTTTTTAGGATTTTCTGTAGGTGAACCATCATTTAAAGCTAAATTTTTACGTTTAGCATGTTATGCCAATCTTGGACTATTCATTACTGGAACTTTAATTTTAATTTTTTCATCTTCTACTTCATCTTCATCTTTTGGTCTTGTTTTTTATTTTATTTCAGGTAATTATAATTTATCTGATTTTTCCATTCTAAATGTTGAAGTTGACCATAACTTACCTTATCCTTACCCTGGTCCTTTTTTTTAAGATTAAAATTTCAATTTTCTATCAGTAAAACCTCCCGAAAAAAATGGATGATCTAATGCTTATGATGCAGTAATTCTTTATTATGGATCAATCTATAACATCATTTAAATAAGTTCCATAGCTGCTTATGGTGTTCTATAGATGCTTAGATTATCTAAATTTATAATGCATTTCTTATTTAACTTTAAGATTTCATGATAATCATTTCCTGGAAATAAATCCTTTTAAGTTATTCTAATAAATTTAAACATTAAGTATATACAATTTATAGAATATACATCCAACACTGAATAGATCACATATCTTATCATATTTAAAACTTAAATCTTTTAGATTTGCTATTTCTGGTGCTACATATCCTGGTGTACCACATTTAGGAAAAGGATAAATAGAAACCTAAGTATGTGTTGCTAAGCCAAAATCTACTATTCTTAATCCAGTTATTTGATTAACTTCTTTAAACATGATATTTTCAGGTTTTAAATCTCTATGCATAATATCTAATTAATGCATTCTTGCAACTCCTGTTAATATTTGCTAGAAACTAAATATTATAATAATACCCAAAGAATAGATTTAATCTGGTCCCAACTTAATTATCCTATTTATCCTCGACTTATGAGTTCGTGTAATGAATTACCTTTTAAATGTTCTAAAATTAAATAAAATGTATTTTCTCCTTCGTAGACTTCTTCCAACTTTACGACAGAATCATGATCTAATGTAGCCATTAAATTTATCTCATTAAATAAGGCTTGCTAACAATATTTATAAAATATTACAAATCCACCATCTTCTTTTAAATATCTCTTTTCAACACATTTTGATGCATAATCTTACTTATTATCCTTATCAACCACTAAATATACCTTATATGTGTATGAAATTTATACTTTTGAAGATCCACCCTTTCCTAATAATTTCAATGGTTAATAGAAATCACTCACATCTTTGAACATGACTCTATTTCTTAGATGAAATTTCAATTTACGAAGTTCTTCATCTTTACCAACAAAATATTTGATTGACCCTTTATACTCAAATCCAAATTGACTAAGTTATCTGTCCTTTTCTATACTCAAACAAATTTTTGTTTCTAAATTCAATTACAGTTAATATTTTGGCTATTAAGATTCAAGTTCCTTTTATATTAATATATATTTTTACATTTGTCAGAATCATTGTGTCATCAATTATATATAAAAAGTAAGTGATATCTTTGAGTAAATGTTTTCTCTGACAAATTGTATGAAAACTGGCTGTTTCGTAATTTATTTGTGATTTGCTTTACATCCAAATTATATTAATATTAGTAAAAAATATTTTTTAAAATACCCTGTTTAATGTAATGAGAATTAATAATTAATCAGAATATTTGATCAAACTTATTTTAATTATTGATTATCTACAAAAGACAAAATAAAAATCAGAATAATAGTAAGCACTATTTCAGTATATGTTCATACATATTATTAAAATAAAATTATTAAATATTTCAGAATTCTTCATCAGATATTACTTCATTAGTATTAAAATATGATTTTGATATTTGAGTTTACATTATACCAATTTTAATATTCATATCCTTTATGTCATTCTATCATAATTTAAAAAAATCAATACTCTCAATTAATTGATTAATTATTTTTATTTAGATCTATTGTCAACCAAAATTGGTGTTCTTTCTTTTATATCAGTTAATTATTGATTTAATTATTAATCAATTTCTAATTTTTCTGTGTTTCCTTTACTCAATTGAGATATTTGCAATTACAAGTTCGATATGGTATCTCTGTTTGATTTTAAGGTGATTTGAATATCTTCTGGTATTTATTCAGTAACTTTGGTTTCTAATTTGGGTAATAATTCCAAATAGTCAATCCATTATTATTAAATTTGTTAAACTTCATTAGATTTCAAGTGTTCAGACAAGAGTGATAATTACTAAAATAGAGATAGAATTACTTTGGAACATTTAGAGATGGTGATAATGGTTCTTTCATAATCTTTTAAGTAATGTTTATTAACTTTAAGATTAGCTTCAAATTTAGAAAATTCTTTTTCTACTCTATTAAATTCTTTAGTCCATTCATTGATAGCTACTTTGGTTTCAATGATTTATCGATCTTAAGGAACTTGATTATAATCAGTTTGTTCATTATTATATTTCTTATGATAAAATAGAATACTCTAAGTTAAATCATCTTATTCAACTTCTTCATTTTCATTATGTTCTTCTTCAATTTCGGCAAGTTCCTAATCATCTATTTTGTTAACTTAAATAACTGAGTTTTCTAAATCTTTACCAAAATTGGGAGTATCAAATTTAAAATTGACTCTAATTAATTCTCTATTAAGTAAATCATTTAAAATGAAACAAACCATATCTCCTTATCCTTATGAGATATGAGGAGATCCCAATTATTCTGGTAATTTAATACCCCAAGCTTTAATATCAATTAATAATTTTTTAGCAGTTTCTTCAACATTATGATAATTAAGTTTGATAGGTTAAGCTAATTTACTTTTTTTTTATTTAGGTAAGCTCATAAGCCAATAACATAATTCAACAAAATAATAAAATCTTTAATTTTGATTGACATTTTCATCTAATGAGAAATAATATTTGGAAACAGGTTTCTTTTTAAGAGGGATACAGAAATATTCATGATATTGAACCAATGATAATTTTTCATAAATATCCTATTAAATAATATATTATGATAGATAACCTCCATCATTAAAACATTAATAATTTAAGGAGTTTTTTTGGTATCTAGAAAAGTGGAATGAGCGTCTCTAGATTTTTATAAGACAGTAGTAGCATCAAGTCTTTTTTATGGATCAACTACAATCATTCCTTCTATGACATCTCTCAATTATTAACTATATCTATTAGAGATTGGTTTGAATTCTCCTTTAGTGATATTATTAAATAAATCCATGAGAGACATCTTTTCACTTTATTTAAATGGACTCTTGAATTCAGCCATCTCATATGCAATGCATCCTAATGACCAGATATCTGATTTCATATCATACCCTTCCCCATGAAGGAGCTCTTCTTTTTTAATGATAATTTACCTCAGGTGACATATACAAAGGTGTTCCCACTTTTGAATATGCTTCTATTGTCTCTGATGAAAATATACGACCCAATCCGAGATCTCCAACTTTTAATGTACCATCTCCACCTATAAATATATTTGCTGGTTTCAAATCTCTATGCATTATTCTCTTTTCATGCATATGTTCTAATGCACTCCCTATTTGCATTATGTAATTCCATAATTACACCTCTTCAAATGGAGTATCATCTTATTATGCATTTTTTATTAGTTTTTTCAAATCTCCCTTCTCAGCCCATTCTGTTGCTATAATCAGTTCATTATTATATATAAAAGAGTCTAAATATTTTATTATGTTAGCATGATCCAAAGGTTGCATTAATTTCACCTCCTTTAAACATTTCTCTCTCTATTTTGGGTCCATCATATCAAATATCTAAAATTAATTCATTTATCACTTTTATCTTTTTTAATGCCACTACATTCCCTTCCTTATTCATTGCTTTATACACTGTTGAAAATTTACCCTCACCTATTGCTTTCTATACCTTATATCCATTTATTTCTTGATCTATAAATTGAGACATTTATTAATTATGTTAAATACTAAACTAACTAAATTCATTTATTCAAAAACAGATCAACTCAATTCAACCATTAAATCTACACAAAAATCATAATTTACTAATTAAATTAAACATGCCAAACAATACCATTTAAAAACCTTACTTTTCTAGTCATGAGTATTAAACTTTATATCTAACTATATTAAGGATATTCAGAAACTACTTAAATTACTAAAGAATTAGATCTTACTTAAAATAACATTGTTCCTATTCTTCTATTCTTGATTAAATCAATAAAACTATTTAAAAAAGGTACAGATATTATTAATTCTTAAATTTAAAAAACATCCAATTTAGCAAATTAATAAATACAAAAAGTTAATGTAAATTTTATTATTTATCTTTCAGGAGGTTGTCAGATTATAATTTGAATAAGCATTACAAACTATTTAATAACAATATGATAAAAGTATAGAAGCAATTAAAAAAAATTAAAAAATATATAATCTTTTGCAGTTTAAGCTGTTGTTGTTGGAACTGCAATAAATTAAATTATAGAAACACAAAATAATAATGATGATAAATAACTAAAAATGTATGAGAATAATAATAATGCAGATTCAAATAAATAATAAGAATTAAAACTGTCTTTTAATAAATTTAAATGAGATAAAAATCATCCTAGAATTCTTTTGAAATGATACTCAATTATTGCAAAAAATTATAAATAAATTTAAGACATTTTAATATCAATCATACATAAATCAAACTAAAAAATTATAGATTAAGTATTGGTAATTCTTCAATAGTTTTAATCATAACTTAAATATGAAAGAAGGAAATTAATAATAAGATTAAAGTGAAGTAAAAGTTGCAGTATAATTGTTACAATAAGAATAATGCTAAAATTTTAGTAACCTCGGGAATGAATATTAAAAGCACGTCTCAAATATCTAAACACTAAAGAATGATTTGTAAGGAGAAATTAAAGATAAAATAATTATTTATTAACAAATGAATAAATCGAAAATTTCTGATTATTTCATGCAATTATAAGGGTAACGAAATTTGAAATTCAAAGCTGTTGAATAATTTTATAAGGGTTTCATGCAATATGAATAAATTTATCGTTAAAATGTAAAATGTATTTTTGAAATAGGACAATAATAGGTGAAGGATATGTAAAATGAGGAATAGAGAAAGTATTGTAATTAATTAATTAAACTTAGATTAATTTAAATAACTAATAAAACATTAGTAATAGTTTGGATTATTAACAGCATATATTCTAAAAGAAATATAAGAATTCGAATATAACAGAATAGAATTCCTTCAGAAACTAGTCTCGTAATTAACAATAGAGTTAGGAAAGTGTTTTCAATTTGCAAATTAAAAAATAATTGTGCAAATATTGGAATAAGCTAAAGAGGCTTTTAATATAAATTAATTGTTGACATCAGAATAACTTGTTTAATTAAGAAATACGCAGAAATTCCATTACAAGAATGAAATTTCTACAGAAAAATATTTAAGATTTGCTTCTAGTTCAAGTAAATGTAATCCTAATAATAGTGTCTTCTCCTGAAAATCTATTATAATAATCGCATTTGATTTTGAAGAAGTTCAATATTCAACGAGATGTTGTTTGGGAAAGATCAATACGTTTTGGCAAAGATTTTTTTATCAACTACTTTTATAATAATAGTTGATGGATTTAATTATTTTATGATACAGAATGTAAGGAATAAAACAATGAAAAACCTATTCAATGTAATAATTTTATGGTAATGAATGAAGTATTAAATTTGATTCAATTTAAAAGTTAGCTATAAAGGAAAGCTAAAGTGATGAGAGTGTTTTAGAGTTGATTGTAAAAAAAAAAGGGAAATTCTTTGATACACATAAGAAGTTAATTTTGAAGATGAATGACGAAATGGAGAAGAAATCGTTAAAATTATTACTAAATTATTTAAAATGATTTATTATAAAAATAATTGAAACTTAAAATAAAAATTATATAAATAGACTATCACTATCCTGATAAAATATATTAAGCATTTGATGGTTAGTTTAAGTATTAATTATATTAAATTTAGGACTGTTCAAATTTTAAATTTTAATTAAAATTATTATAAAAGCCAGAAAAATTATCTTGGCTAAAAGCAATTTAAGAAGTATTATATTTTCTTTCAAATTATTATAGTAAATCTTATTATTAAAATTAAGAAGTTCATTCATTAGGTATTTGATAATTTTTAGATCTTTATTAGTTTTGAGTTGATGCCTTAATACTTTGATCAATAGAATTTTAATATTTTTAATTTGATGGTATTTAAGCAGGTTTAAAACTCATAAGTAAAGTTTTATTTTAAGTGGTTTATATTTAAGTAGGTTCGAATATTTTTTAATTTTAATTTTGAATAGATTCATTTTGTTATTATATTTTAGTAATAAAATCTTATTTATCAGTTAAATTGATAACTTTTAAGTAGAATTTAATTTAATTTTATGTTATTCTGGTTTAAAATGAAATCATCTTAATCAATAATTAAATCTTTGCCTAACAATTAATCTAATTATTAATCATGATTAAGACATATTCCTAAAATCCATCTCTTGATGGTTACATTTCTTTAATTAATTCTCTGCTTGGAAATATTAAATCACTAAATTCATCTTTTTGCATTATTGTATCTTCTGTTTTATTAAATCTCTTCAGAAACATATTATATTCTTATTAAGTTAATGATTAAATTTCAAATTTATTTAATAATTAATCTAAACATCGTTTATCTATAATAGGTAAATTACCCGCAATATACTTAAATACTGTAGTGAATTTCCATTCAACTAATTAAGCTAAGTTCATTTTCTCGATTTCAATAGTTCTTAAATAATCTATTTCTCTCTATATCAATTTTGCTACAAATTCTTCTAAATAAAATGACAATTTATCTATAAATTGTAGATAAATTTTCCTGTTTCTGAATATATTTTTCTAACTATACATTACATAGCTACATCTCTATTATATCTTGGAACTATAAATTCAAGAAATAATTAATATCTTAATTTATCATCTTCATTACTCCAAGTGAATATCCAGAAATCACAAAACTTTTAATGAACACTATAACCATTCTTACACATAAAACGAAATATATCTTAAGATGTGATATATCCTTTCATATTTGAATCAATTGCTCTAAATGCATCACTAATATCAAATCGTATATTTTCTGATAATGTTATTTTCAATTCCTCAACCTATCAAATTTAATACTTCTCTTTCTGTTATCAAAAATGTTCTAATTATTATTATGAGTTTCTCACCTATTTTTCTTTATTACTCATTTTCTGTGATTGTTGGGTTTAACATTTATATTTATTAATTAATATAAAATTCTTCTGATCAATTACTTGAATTTATGGAATTGATATTAGTTCAATAATACCATCAATCTTATTTATAATTATCTCCATTTAATTAATAATTTTTAATTTTTATTAAGTAAATGGATAAACTGAGCAAGAATTTAGATAAATTTTACACTTAAATTTATAACTAAAAAAAAGTAGTGAGAAATACTTCCAGGGATTCAAATGATCCATCAAATACTTCAATTGATATGTAAATGTAAATTTTATATTTATTTATTTTAGAAATCCTTAAAAATAATAGAAAAAGAAGACCTATATTTTAAAAGAAGATTGATGATAAATTTATATACATTCACATCAAAATTTTACTATAAACTTGTTACTTTTTAGAAAAATTCTTTCTTTTCATTCATTTAAAGTGTATTACTTTATAATTATTTACTTTACTGAAATAAAAAATATATATGCATTACAAATAGATTCAAACTATACTAAATACTTATCAGCTAATATAATCAATCATATTATTATTTTGTATATTCTTTATTCATAGATTATGCGAATGGTTCAAACTTCTATTAAATCTCTTCAATTTTTTTATTGTAAATATTTGAATCTTCATCTTAATGAGATTCTAACCATTTTTCTTAACGATCAAATTCATCCATTAGAATTCTTTTGTAATGATATATTATAGTCTCAAATTTATTTTTGGCTTCAATTTTCATTTTAACTTTTACATCATTATTCTATAAGGTTTCAGATTCTTCAATTAATCTTTGAATTTCTTCATCTAAAAGTATTTATTATTCATATTAAACTGAAACATCAAGTTTTTGTTAAGATATTGCATCTTCAGCAGATATAACAAATTAATTATTTTCATCAATTCCAGGATAAATAATTATTTCACTTTGAAGATCATGATTATTATTTCTATGAATTTAAATATATCCTAATTTTCTACAATTTTCTTTTTACTTCAATTATTCTCCTTAATATAAAAAGATTGTTAAAGTTTTTAAATTTTCTTAATTAAATTTTAATCTTTATGATAATTTGCATGGAAGATTAGTATTTTTATTAATAATAAATGATTCACAATAATCATTAATTCCAATTCCCAAATTATAAGGTATTATATCAAGTAATAACCATTTTTTACAAATTTAAGATTATCCTTTAAGAAGTGCAGCCATAAATGTAGCACCATAAATAGCTGCTTCATCTTTATCGATTGAATGATAAAGTTATTTTCCATTGAAATATTCCATCAATAAGTCTTGAATCTTTGGGATTCTAGAAGATCCACCAGTTAAAATAACTTAATCTATTGAAAATTTAGTTAAAGAGGCTTCTTTTAGCACTGATTCTATATGATATAAGCATTTATGAAATAAAGATTAACATAAATTTTCAAATATTTTTCGATTGATTTATAGAATAAAATCTAATTCTTTAGTTATATATTCAATTTCAATTGTAGTTTAATTTACAGTAGATAAAGTTTCTTTAGTTTTTTAACATTACATTTTTAATCTTCTCATAGCTCTTGCATCTTATTTTAAATCAATTCCATATTTTTCTTAAAATATCTCACAACAATAATTGACTAGTATATGATCAAAATCTTCTCCTCCAAAATTGTCATCTCCAGATATTGATTTAATTTCTATCACTTAATTTTCAATCTCACCTACACTAACTGTTATTGAACCTCCACCTATATTCATAATTAAAGCAATCCTTCTATTACCATTCAACAATTTCATTCCATAAGTAAAATATGATGATGTTGATCCAATCATTATTCTTAATATTTTTAAACCTGATATTAGACCAGCATCTTCTATAGCTCTTTTAGAAAAGAAATTTAAATTACAAGATGTTATTAAAACTGCTTGACTAATCTTAATACCTAAATGATTTTCTGCTATATTCTTCATTTTACTAAGAATCATTGAACATACTTCTTCAGCATGCAATTTTAATATTTTCTATCTAAAATTAACAACAATCACTGGTCTATCATATTTATCAGCTTCAATTTTAAAGGGTAGTTTTTAAATTTCTTATTAAACTATTTTATCACTAAATTTCCTTCCAATTAACTTCATTACATTGAATATAGTATTTGTAGGATTTTTAGCTTATTAATTTTATGCTGCTTCTCCTATTAGTCTTTCTTGATCTGTAAATGCGACATATGAAGGTGTTTATTTATTTCCAAATTCATTACTTACAACCTGAAATTAATCTTTTATCATCACTCCTACTCTACTATATGACACTCCTAAATCAATACCAATTGCTATTTCGTTTTATTTTTTCATTTAAAAATTTACTTATATTTATTAATTAATAAAATTAATTTATTTATTTTATTAGATCTTTTAATCAAATTTATTTTCAAATTCTATTTATTCTTCAAATTAAAACACTTTATAAACTTATAATTTAATTTTACATTTTTCAACTACTTTTCACATAGCTCTTATTAGAGTTAATTTTTACAAAATATACAATTAAATGAGATTATCAAAGAAATTATTAATAAATCGAAAACAATTATTATTACATCTTCTATTTCATTCTCAAATATATATCATGCTTCTTAATAAATTGGTCTTAGATGTTTTTAATGCAAAAAAAAACGAGAATATCTCAATCACTCATACTTTTTTTTTTAAATATAAACTTATAACAATAAAATACAATAGATAATGAAATACTTATTTTAGTTAGTCCAAAAAAATAATATGAATGTTAATCAAATCCAAATATTATTATAAATGCTAAATATGAGACTAATATAAAGGATTTTGAATAATCAAAAATTGAAACTAATCCATATTTTTAAAATCTTAATACGAACAATAATAACAAAGATTTATAACTTAGTTCATCAGCTTAAACTAACGCCTTAAATAATTAATTTAAAAAAATCATATGAAAATATGCAAATTAATTTAAATTATTTTTCCTTACTCTAAAGAAATAATACTCGCTATTATTTCTAAAAATAATGTAATTTTAATTATGATTTAAATTCTGAAAGAAGATGTTTTTTTAGAGGATTTATTAATTTCTCAATTAAAAAAAAATTATTTTGAAATGTACTAATTTATTTTTTGAATAATTAATATCATCTACTCTTTTGATGTTATAAGTATCCAATCATAGATATTTGAATAAAATTTATAAGACCGATTTATTTGATAAGAAAAAAACCTTAGGATTAATAATTTATTATAAAGACATCAAACTGAATAACAAGTCTTTATACTTAATATTGAAGCCAATTTACTATATATTGAGTAATCTAAGACTCTTTGAAGTGAATTTGATATTTAAATTTTATTCAACATTTATTTAAAAATTAAAGTAAGTTTTTTTTTGTTGAATTCTTCAGATTATTTGTTTTTATTGTTTATATTTTAACTAGGCTTTATATTTTATTTAATTTCATTATATTCTATGAATTGATAACCACAGTAAAAAATAGTTATATTTTGAAATCTGTTGAAAAGAACTTTGAAAATGCTAGCTTAAATATTATTCAAAATAAATCCATGAACTAATATTTTATAAATAATGTTTACAAAAAAATGAATAAAATTCAAGATCATTTTTATGATACGATCATAATTAAAGATTAAATAAAAGTTTAAATAAATTTTAGAAAAATAAAATTTTCTGTTATTAAAATAAACNCAACTACTTTTCACATAGCTCTTATTAGAGTTAATTTTTACAAAATATACAATTAAATGAGATTATCAAAGAAATTATTAATAAATCGAAAACAATTATTATTACATCTTCTATTTCATTCTCAAATATATATCATGCTTCTTAATAAATTGGTCTTAGATGTTTTTAATGCAAAAAAAAACGAGAATATCTCAATCACTCATACTTTTTTTTTTAAATATAAACTTATAACAATAAAATACAATAGATAATGAAATACTTATTTTAGTTAGTCCAAAAAAATAATATGAATGTTAATCAAATCCAAATATTATTATAAATGCTAAATATGAGACTAATATAAAGGATTTTGAATAATCAAAAATTGAAACTAATCCATATTTTTAAAATCTTAATACGAACAATAATAACAAAGATTTATAACTTAGTTCATCAGCTTAAACTAACGCCTTAAATAATTAATTTAAAAAAATCATATGAAAATATGCAAATTAATTTAAATTATTTTTCCTTACTCTAAAGAAATAATACTCGCTATTATTTCTAAAAATAATGTAATTTTAATTATGATTTAAATTCTGAAAGAAGATGTTTTTTTAGAGGATTTATTAATTTCTCAATTAAAAAAAAATTATTTTGAAATGTACTAATTTATTTTTTGAATAATTAATATCATCTACTCTTTTGATGTTATAAGTATCCAATCATAGATATTTGAATAAAATTTATAAGACCGATTTATTTGATAAGAAAAAAACCTTAGGATTAATAATTTATTATAAAGACATCAAACTGAATAACAAGTCTTTATACTTAATATTGAAGCCAATTTACTATATATTGAGTAATCTAAGACTCTTTGAAGTGAATTTGATATTTAAATTTTATTCAACATTTATTTAAAAATTAAAGTAAGTTTTTTTTTGTTGAATTCTTCAGATTATTTGTTTTTATTGTTTATATTTTAACTAGGCTTTATATTTTATTTAATTTCATTATATTCTATGAATTGATAACCACAGTAAAAAATAGTTATATTTTGAAATCTGTTGAAAAGAACTTTGAAAATGCTAGCTTAAATATTATTCAAAATAAATCCATGAACTAATATTTTATAAATAATGTTTACAAAAAAATGAATAAAATTCAAGATCATTTTTATGATACGATCATAATTAAAGATTAAATAAAAGTTTAAATAAATTTTAGAAAAATAAAATTTTCTGTTATTAAAATAAACATACAGAATAGAAGCATTTATGTTAAGAAAATAATTCAAAAAATATGACTAATTTAAGAAAAAAAAAATAAATTCAAATTATAAAAGTATAGAAAAATATTTCTCTAAAATATTAAATTAATATTTCTGATTAATTTTTCCTATATTTAATAGCTTTTGTGTTAATAATAATATATTTAAGTTTTTAATTAATAATTTAAAATCAAAATATTTAAGATGAAAAAACTCTTAATTATTATTATTTTATGGATAGGGTAATTAATACTAATAATATGGTAGAGTATTCAGCTAATTCTAACATTATTCATTAACAAAAAATTAATTTGAAAATAATCCTATATAGCAGAGATTACTTTTATCGAAATGCCACTATTCTTGTTAAGAATGTGATGGATCTACTGAATAAGATTGTTTAAAATGCAAAACAGGAATTGGTCGATACTATGATTAAATTAACAGAATGTGTCTTTGTGAAATTAATCTTTTTGATATTGGAGTAGAAGAATGTTAAATTTTTGATGAAGCTGTTCCTTCTGGATTACTAATTTAAGAAAACTTGATGTATGAAGAATTTTGTAAATTTGGGTAATTTAAAGTTTTGATTGAGAACAATAGATTCTTTTGTTTGGATTGGTAATAATTAAAAATATTATAGTCCAAAATCGGTTAATAACAATCTTAATTGTTTGGATTGTTATTTCAATCCAGAAACATGGTATAAGTAACCAAAATGTACTTCAGACTTTGTAAAAGTAAAGAATGATGAAAATTATGGTTATTTGATGTAAATTAGAGATGAGATTGAATTTGAGACTTTCTTAATAAGCGAATTATTTTAGTTGATGTCAACTCCTTATTATTAATAAATCTGTTCTGATAATTAACTTAATTAGGATGGAAATAATTGTAAATTAATGAATTAAAAACACCTGGAAAAACAACTTTATGCTGTTTGCAAAGATTATACATATTATGATTAGAATTAATGTATATAATGTCCATTGTTTTGTTCAAAATGCAATAATAATTAATGCTTAAATTGTGTTGATCATACTTATTTATATAATGGTTTATGTTATGAATGTCCTAAATAATGTAAAGAATGTTAATACAACATTTAGTCAAATATGGTGGAATGCAATTAATGTTATGAGTAAGATTAATTAATAATTAGATATTTTGGATTAGTTTAAGGGAAATGTATAGAATGTGGATTAAATTGTGTTTTTTGTATGTTTTGGTCATTTTTTGATAGTTATTATGGAATTTGGATAGAATTTTTAAGATGTTTATAATGCATTGATAATTCAAAATATCATATCTCATCTAATGGGCTTGATTGTAAAGAGAATTAACTTTAAAATTGTTTACATACATATTAAACAAATGATCTATATTATTACTCTTCATCTACTTATGATTATAGATTAAGAAAATTCTAAAATGCAATAAATGGATGTGCCAGATGTGAAGATCATTTTGATGTTGACTAGAGCGGAAATTGTGTTCCTTCAGAAAACTTAATAGAATCTTGTTTATTTGTCTATAGATATGGAAATGAAGAAACTTATTGTTTGATAAGTGATTATTCATGGAGTCAATAAAATAATAAATGTTTTGAGATTATATCAAATTGTTAGGAATGCATATTAGAACAATGGACAGAAAAGTTACTATGTATATTATGTCAACCTGGTTATTATGCTCATAGATTATTTGGATATTGTATCTAATGTCCATAAGAATTAAATTGCAGAGTATGCTCTTAATAATAAACTCTATTCTAAGATGGTTGGGTATATAAAATAAGAAGTTTTTACGAAGGTGTAATGAATGCTGTTTATGTTGAAACAGAAAACACAATACCAAAAACCTTTAGAACAGCTGGATAAAGTTAGAATATTGCAGACTATGAAGTTATTTGTAATATATGTTAAGATGGATTTTAACTCCATAATAATATTTGCATTCTAAATTGTCCTAATGGTTGCCTAGAATGTAAGATTTAAAATAATCAAAACATATGTTTAAAATGTTAAAATGATGAGTATGGAAGAATTTAATCCTTAGTTGATAATAAATGTTTATCTTGCCCTTCAAATTGTAAATTATGCACACCCAGAACTTTTGATCAAATAAAACATCTTAATCCTTATTTTAATGATAATAAATATTAAAATTTTGCAAATCGATGTGTAAACAGTACTGGTTTGTCAACTTTTTCTTATGATCCAGATTTTAATTTTTTTATTAATTGTGAATCCTAATAACATCTATGTTAAAATGTTTTAACCGTTTCTTTATTATTGTACTGCGACCAGGAGTAATATAACTAAAATTTAATTTCGTAATCAGATACTCAATTAAAAAAACTTAGGTTCTTAAAAACAACTTTATTTTTAGATGATCTTCTTAATAATTCATTTTAATATTTTGAAAATGATTGGTTTTACTCTTTATTAAATAGAAAACAGATAAGAAAATTAACTATTAAAATTTTAACTTAAGAATCATAAGATTGCTATTTTAAAAATAAAGTTTAAATTGCTTAACTATTTCGATCACATGTATTTTCGCTAAAGTAAATATTTCATGATTTAATAGTTCGGTTAATCTTGAATTTGTTGGAACTTAGAATAACAAATTTTATATATTTGATTCAGTTGAATTCCATAATTTCACAAGTATTTCTTTTGAAGCAATCAACTTGGATTTTAAGACTTCCTCTTTTATTGATTAATAAACTGTTAAGTTTCATAGTATTTAAAAATAAGATATTCAATTTAAGAATTTAAAAATTCTGTAGGAGAATGAAAACACTTAAAATATTAATATTTAATTTAAAAATATTAATTTTATTAATATTCTTGATGTTTAAATTTAAAGATTAAACTTGAATTCTACTTATGGATTATTTCAATTTATATAATCTGATGATTATTTAGATAATACTGGAACCATTAAATTTTCAAACTTAAATATTCAATAAACAAATTTAATAAATTCTTAAATAATTAATTATTAGATTTCAAATCCTTTTGTCATCTATTTTGAAAATATCTCACTTAATTTGAATTTAACTAATTCATAATTTTTTTCTAGCAATATAATTTATAATTTTGGAAATTTAATAATTCATTAATTAAAAATAATAGATTCAATATTAAAAAACTCCTCCTAATTGATTTCGGGTGAATTTTTGAAATTAATTGAAATTAATTCTATAATTTTAAACCAAAATTAATTTGATTATAGCAATCTTATATTATTGAACAAGAATATTACAGTTTAGAATTTGAAAATAGAAAATTGTGTTTTATTGAATAGTAATTTAATACTAAATCATCTAGTATAGAAAAGTAATTCGGATATATTTTATTTATTTTAATTCAAGAATTTCTCATTAACCAATAATAGATATAATTAAGATGCAAAATACATGACTATCTATCGTTATACATCAACTTTCTCTAATATAATAATAGAATAACTTAAAATTGACAATAATACATGCATTGATAATTAAAATTTAAATTAAAAAAAATAGTCAAGTGCTTTAATAATTTTAGAAAGCAATGAGATAGAACTTAAAAATTTAGAAATCTATAAATAAAGTGGAATTCCTGATTTCGCTATAATCAACTCATAAAATTTAATCATTAATAATTTATACATCACTTCTCACAGTGATAAATATGATTTGTTTTTATAAAAATAATAATCAAAAATCAGGGACTTAGGAATCATTTTTCACATTTATTCTGTCAAATAAGTTAGATTTAATAATTTTTCTGTAATTTCTCTATTTATTCATAAAAATCCAATTATCTATTATGAATAAGCAACAAAAACTTTAATTAATTAAGATGCTTATATTGAAGTAGTTAATTCGCATTTTCTGAATAATTTATTATTTTAAAATGATCAATTTAATACAAATTTATTTGAAATTTTTTCAGAATAAAAGGTAATGATAAATTTTTTAAACACCACTTTTGAAAATAATATCATCTATTTTTTGACTAAGGGCACAACTGTTTAATCAACTAATCTTATAAATATTGATTGTTTTGAATGTTCTGTTTAATTGAGAGAANNNATTCTACTTATGGATTATTTCAATTTATATAATCTGATGATTATTTAGATAATACTGGAACCATTAAATTTTCAAACTTAAATATTCAATAAACAAATTTAATAAATTCTTAAATAATTAATTATTAGATTTCAAATCCTTTTGTCATCTATTTTGAAAATATCTCACTTAATTTGAATTTAACTAATTCATAATTTTTTTCTAGCAATATAATTTATAATTTTGGAAATTTAATAATTCATTAATTAAAAATAATAGATTCAATATTAAAAAACTCCTCCTAATTGATTTCGGGTGAATTTTTGAAATTAATTGAAATTAATTCTATAATTTTAAACCAAAATTAATTTGATTATAGCAATCTTATATTATTGAACAAGAATATTACAGTTTAGAATTTGAAAATAGAAAATTGTGTTTTATTGAATAGTAATTTAATACTAAATCATCTAGTATAGAAAAGTAATTCGGATATATTTTATTTATTTTAATTCAAGAATTTCTCATTAACCAATAATAGATATAATTAAGATGCAAAATACATGACTATCTATCGTTATACATCAACTTTCTCTAATATAATAATAGAATAACTTAAAATTGACAATAATACATGCATTGATAATTAAAATTTAAATTAAAAAAAATAGTCAAGTGCTTTAATAATTTTAGAAAGCAATGAGATAGAACTTAAAAATTTAGAAATCTATAAATAAAGTGGAATTCCTGATTTCGCTATAATCAACTCATAAAATTTAATCATTAATAATTTATACATCACTTCTCACAGTGATAAATATGATTTGTTTTTATAAAAATAATAATCAAAAATCAGGGACTTAGGAATCATTTTTCACATTTATTCTGTCAAATAAGTTAGATTTAATAATTTTTCTGTAATTTCTCTATTTATTCATAAAAATCCAATTATCTATTATGAATAAGCAACAAAAACTTTAATTAATTAAGATGCTTATATTGAAGTAGTTAATTCGCATTTTCTGAATAATTTATTATTTTAAAATGATCAATTTAATACAAATTTATTTGAAATTTTTTCAGAATAAAAGGTAATGATAAATTTTTTAAACACCACTTTTGAAAATAATATCATCTATTTTTTGACTAAGGGCACAACTGTTTAATCAACTAATCTTATAAATATTGATTGTTTTGAATGTTCTGTTTAATTGAGAGAATTAAATTTTAATGATAATATTGCAATTAATACAACTTCTTCAATATTACTTATTAAGGCATATGACTTATAAATTATAGAAAGTAATTTTGAAAATAATGGTTAAATAACTAATTAGGCCATCGAATTTTTTGATCATATTTCATTAGAGTATGATAATAGGGTATTTTATTAAGGATCTGGAAATGGGATATTTCAAACTGATTTTATGTATGTTAATAATAGTAATTTCCATAACTAATATGGTTCTAGAGGAGCATCTTTATCATATTCTCCTTTGAATTAAGGATTTTTAAAAATTGAAAGTACTAAAATTGATACTTCCCAAAATTATTTTAGCTTAGAAAAAGAAGAAGGAGGAGCAATTTATATAGGTTCTTCAACAGTAGATGTATAATTGGAATTTTTAAATTGCTAGTTTTACAACATATAAAGTTTTTAAGGAGGATTGTTAACGATAGATAGTCCACAACATAGCATTTAAATTTTATTCAATAATTCAATTATTCAAAATTCATTCTCTTTGTATGGATCTTTAGTTTATGTGAATTTTGAAGAATTATATATTGACTCTTCCTTTTTATAACTTCAAGATATTTAGATATCAAACACCTTAGAAGGGTTTTCAAAATTTTGTCAGTTGTTTTATAATAATTAAAGTCATAAAATATAAGAAAAAGAATTATTTTCAAATTTATAAATTTTACTTTATGAAAGATCAATGATTTATTCAAAATTAGGAAAAATAAGAATGAAGAACATTCAAATGTCTGGAATAATTAATGAAATAATTGTTTAAGATTAATAGATAAGGTTGCTATAAATAAACTAAGTTACTATTTAGAATTCTTCAATATCAAATTAAGGCTTAATCAATATCTAACCTTAACAAAGTATTATTTCAATTATAATTTTAGATTAAAATTTTAGCATCAATATAAATTCTTTTTTTGGTGAAAATTTATACATTAATACAAATGAAACATAACTAGAACTTCAAAAGTATAAAAAACTAATAAGAAAGAATATATTTGGTATTTTAAACATAGTAAACATTCATAAAGATGGATATATGGAATTTCGAAACATAAAATTTTAGAATAATATATGTTCTAATTGTTAAGCTGGTTTGATGAATTTTTAATTTAAATCTTATAGCAAGAATATTTTAAACATTTATGATTTAATTTTTTGGTAAAATAAGTGTGGAAAAAGAGGATGCTTAAACATTATTAAAGATAAAATTGATTCCTCTTCCACAAATGATTTAGATAATTAAAGGTTGTTAGAAAGTATAAATTCAAATAATAATTTGAGCTTTGTTTTTAACATTTAAAATTATTATTGCTATAATAATTAAGGAACTTATGGAGTTTGTTTATTTGTTTAAAATTTAGCTGGATAGATTAATGAAGCTATATTTGCCTAAAACAATGCGGAAATTTCAGGAGGGGCAATTTATTCTTTTGGAAATAAATCAAATCTTATTTTAATGAGAACTTAAGTGATTGAAAATGTTGCTTCTTATGGAGGTGGTTTATCAATTTAAAATCACTTTTTTCCAAATTTATTATCTTATGAAACTCTATCTTTTGAAAACAAAGCTATGTATTATGGAAATGATTATGCAGAGTATCCAACCCATATTGTAATTTAGATAAATAATTATAACCAATTTAATTATAAATAAAAATCAGTAAAAACAAAAGAAAATACAATTTAAATCATTACCGCTACATAAAATTAATAAGAATTGAACTCAATTATGTTACCTAGTGCACAACATCTTAATTTATATGAATAATTTGATTGGAAGAATAATAATTATATAATGATGAATTATACTTTAAGATTAATTCCTTATGATTAAAGAAATGATAGAATAAAAAATTTAACAAATAGTAAATGTTTTATTAAAGGCAGATTATTTGATTTTAATAAATTAGAATAAAGTGAGTTGAAAGAATTCCGAAATAATTTTACAAATAAAAATGAAGTTCTTTATGATAATTAAATTGAACAATACAATTTTGATGATCTTATTATATATTTTGATCCTGATTTGCCTGATAACATAGTATTATAATTTGAATTTAAATGTGATTCTATTAGAATACCTATAATTAATGATAATTTATCTTAAGATACAATAATTGATAAATCAGAAGAATTTTATTTAAGACTAAATATTAAAACATTGCCTTGTTAAATAGGAGAATTAAAAGATGAGAAAGATTTATCATGTCATCCTTGTGATTATTCTTAAGACCTTTATTCAGTAAACTTTAATTCAGAAAGATGTAGAATTAGAGATAATATTTAAATGGAATCAGTTAAATCTGCATAAATTAAATTAAGACCTGTAATTAATTATATAATTGTTAGAGTTTTTGGAGACCATATTTTTATGCTGATTTGATAGAAAATTGTTATAATTTTTAATTTAATTGTTTGGGAGGATGGAATTATGGTGATAAATCTTGTTCCCAAGGACATATTGGTGCTTTATGTGAATAATGTGATATTTATAATACTAGAGGTGAAGGATCTTATTCTATTAGCTCAAAATTTAAATGTGGTTCATGTGAAGATACAAATGCAAATACTTTAATAATAATTGGTATATCATTATGGTAAATATTAAATAATAATTATTTAATAGGACACTTATTTCTATTTCAATCTCTGTTAAAAGTACTGTTGATATAATTAAATAATTAGCCAGAGCATCGAAATTAAAATCAATTGGAATTACAATAGTAGTCACAAAAAATAATGCAGTTAATCTAATTAAGATACTTACAAATTATCTATAAATTATATCATCTATTAGTACCTTTTAATTGCAATTACCTTAGAATATGGAATCAGTTATCAACTCTTTAGGAAATCCAGTAGAAACTATGGCTTATTCTTTAGATTGTTTTTTAAAGGATATTTTTTAAAATATTTTTATTCATTATTCAAGAACCATTTGGTAATTAATTATGCCTATTATCTATATTCTTTTATTTTTTTAATTGTATGGAGTAGGAGTCCTTATCAAATTTGTAGATTTTAGTTTTTGTGTTATTTCAACAACATTAATATATATGTTCATTTATCTCTAACCTAATATCATTGCTGGATAAATTGGATTATTATCTTACAGAACCATTTCAGGATTTTAATGGATATTAGGAAATGNTTGAACAATACAATTTTGATGATCTTATTATATATTTTGATCCTGATTTGCCTGATAACATAGTATTATAATTTGAATTTAAATGTGATTCTATTAGAATACCTATAATTAATGATAATTTATCTTAAGATACAATAATTGATAAATCAGAAGAATTTTATTTAAGACTAAATATTAAAACATTGCCTTGTTAAATAGGAGAATTAAAAGATGAGAAAGATTTATCATGTCATCCTTGTGATTATTCTTAAGACCTTTATTCAGTAAACTTTAATTCAGAAAGATGTAGAATTAGAGATAATATTTAAATGGAATCAGTTAAATCTGCATAAATTAAATTAAGACCTGTAATTAATTATATAATTGTTAGAGTTTTTGGAGACCATATTTTTATGCTGATTTGATAGAAAATTGTTATAATTTTTAATTTAATTGTTTGGGAGGATGGAATTATGGTGATAAATCTTGTTCCCAAGGACATATTGGTGCTTTATGTGAATAATGTGATATTTATAATACTAGAGGTGAAGGATCTTATTCTATTAGCTCAAAATTTAAATGTGGTTCATGTGAAGATACAAATGCAAATACTTTAATAATAATTGGTATATCATTATGGTAAATATTAAATAATAATTATTTAATAGGACACTTATTTCTATTTCAATCTCTGTTAAAAGTACTGTTGATATAATTAAATAATTAGCCAGAGCATCGAAATTAAAATCAATTGGAATTACAATAGTAGTCACAAAAAATAATGCAGTTAATCTAATTAAGATACTTACAAATTATCTATAAATTATATCATCTATTAGTACCTTTTAATTGCAATTACCTTAGAATATGGAATCAGTTATCAACTCTTTAGGAAATCCAGTAGAAACTATGGCTTATTCTTTAGATTGTTTTTTAAAGGATATTTTTTAAAATATTTTTATTCATTATTCAAGAACCATTTGGTAATTAATTATGCCTATTATCTATATTCTTTTATTTTTTTAATTGTATGGAGTAGGAGTCCTTATCAAATTTGTAGATTTTAGTTTTTGTGTTATTTCAACAACATTAATATATATGTTCATTTATCTCTAACCTAATATCATTGCTGGATAAATTGGATTATTATCTTACAGAACCATTTCAGGATTTTAATGGATATTAGGAAATGTAGCAAACAGATATGATACATAAGATCATATGAAATGGTTGATTTCATATAGTTTTCCTGTGTTATTTACTTTTGGTGTTTTAATCCCTGGCCTTTTATTTAATAGACTTTATAAAATAAAAGATAATTTAAACATAATGTAAAATAGATTGATTTTGGGTTATTTGTATAATGAATACAAAGGAAGTGCCTATTATTGGGAAATAATAAAAATTATTTAAAAAGAGTTGATTATTATTTTTCTCACTTTTTATCAAGATTAAATTCTTGTTAAAGCAGTATTAGTATATGGAATAATCTTTATCTATAATTATCTTACTTTATAGATATTTCCATATTAAGCAATGTAACTTAATGTTTTAGATCATTAATCAACTAGAATTTGTGGTTTTTCAATTGTTTTAGCTATCGGAATTTACGGATCTTTATAAAATGGAATTCTTGAGGTTTAGATTCCATTTTATATTATTATGACTATAATCAACTTTTTATTTATAGCTAAATTAATGCTTTTTATAATCAAAGCCTACTTTGAAAAATTTGCAATCGTTATAGACAAATTAAGAGATTTTGTTAGAACCAATTTTCCCTAACTTTAGCAATATCCTTTTTTGTAAAAGATACTAAAAAATTAATAATAAACAAGTCTTAGAGCTTAAAAGAATTTTAGAAAAATCAAAATTGCTATTATTATGATTTCAAAATAAATAATTCAAAATAAAAAAACGATGACCTAATAAGAAAGAAAAGGAACTTTTATTTTTGATACCAAAAAAACATTAAATATTTTTGATTAAATGCAAAACGAATAACATAATAAATAATAATAAGTAATGATAAGCAGTTGAATTATATAATTGATCATTTATATATTAAAATATATTATTATAAATCTAATTGAATCACTCTAAGCATTTAAATCCTTCTGATGGAATAAAATGAATAAATGTAATACTTTGAGGTAGTTTGTATTCATTTTCAAATTTAAGCGAATGCTACTCTCTTGCAGTTGGTGTATTTTTGTAATCTAGATTTTATGGATTTTGTTATGAAATTATTATTTAAGGATTTTTTTGTGGAATTGTTTCAAGATGTATTTAAGGATTCAATTATTGAATTGTTTAAGGATTTGTTTATTAAATTATTTAAGGATTTGTCTATATGTTATTAATTTATTCATTAATAACTTGGGAATCTTATAAGGATTAAAAAGGAGGAAGAATAAAACCAAGTTCTTCAATTTTAGATTCAATTTAATCTTCCTTTCCTAATATTCGCATACGACTTTCATTGGTAAAAGTGGGTACTTAATGTCCATTAAAAATACGATGTTGATTTGCTGATGTAATTGAAGGATTAATTACATTAGACTTACGTTATTCTATATTTATTATAGCACTTGAAATGTTAGATAATTTATAATCTATTTATGAATTAGTATTAAATAGATTAAAACTTAAAAGATTTTAATTTCTTTTAATTTCATCATACATTGATTTTAATTCTTTTTGAGAAAAAACATGTTTAAATAGCTTAAATAAATAAACATGATACTTATAATTGAATTTTTTCAAACTCTGTTTATTCTATCATAACCATATAGTGAAAGTAAATTTGTAAACTTTTTTGACATGATTCTGAACATATTAATCCAATATTGGATTTATTGATAATGAGTTCTTACTAAAATTATTCAAAGATTTATACGTGAATTTTATTGACAGTTTCTTCAATTTTATTTTCTTCCGATAAATTTTAAAGTTTTTCTACCTAAATTTTTTGTAGAGCTGATGTTCCAACATTAAAAATTACTTTGATTTCTTTTTTTCTAATTATTTCATTTAATTCTTAATAGTCAGATAGTTTTTAAGGAAGTCTTAAAATATACAAGTGAACTACAAGGAGACTATGCGTAATTTTCTCGTCAAGATATATAGCATCTGAAATCATTAATTTCTAATATTATATTATTTTTATTAATTATAAATTTTCCATTTATAAATGTATAAATGGGAATTCTTATAATTTATTATTTTAATCAATCATTATTATTTCTTTGTGAATCAACAATCAGACTACCAAAGTGATTCTATTTTGTATTCTTTATTTTTCCCTCTAGGATTTCATAAAATTTTAAATCTATTCAGTTATATAATAGTTAACCATTATTGATAGTGATAATTTTTCTGAAGGAACTTTTAAATTAAGATTATCACTTAAAATCTAAATTTAAAGGCATCTTATATTTGAAAAAATTGTAATTTAAATATGTATTTTATATTTAAAGGATCCCCAAAAAATTCTTTATATATGAGTTAGTTATTTTAATTTAATGCAAACTCTTTTTTCTAAGTGTCTATTTCACATAATTGATTCTCAATTAATGCTAATTTTTCAAGTTTTTTTTTCTTTTAAGATTGATTTTTCAGATTTCGAAAAATCTTTTGTAGTAATGTCTAATAGATTAAGAACTTTTTTACTAATTCTATGCTAATAAACTCTTTTCTTTATATGAAACTTAATTAGAATTATTTTTAGTATAAAAAATATTTTGTATTAATTTGATTTTAATCTCATTTCTATTCCTTAATACAAATTATAATAAATTGAAAAAATGTAATATATTTAGATGTTTTTAAATAATGATTTAATAAATTAATTAAAAGAATTAAATTTGAGTATTTGGCATATTCATATTGTTTTCTATACAAAATATAATAATAAATATAAAAATTATGATATGCAAACTATTATTTTTTTCATATCATTAATCATTTTGTTTAATTTCTAACTGTTCTTTATTGGATTTATTATTCAAAGATAAATATTTGGATTTGACAATATTTTTAAATTTCTTCTCTTCATACATTTTATTTCCTATTCTTCCCCTAGCATTAATGAACCATATTTAAATCTAAATATTTTAATAGTATACTTATTTTTAGGTGAGGTTGCATTTATCAGCTAGTTATTCAACCTATTCCTTACTAGGATATGGATAAGAGTAGTGCTTATTCAACCAATTTTTTAAAATTAAGTTAGACTTCTTAGAAAACTTTTAACTCTTTTTTTCGATAGTTTTATCTGTTATTTTCATGGTTTATCTTTAGTAGGATAACTTAAGTTCATTTTACAAGACCTGGGACATGTAATCAAAATACTGTTGTAATGATTTCAATGTATTAAATTCCAATTGAGAAGGATTTTCACTAAATGATTTAAGGTACATGAGAAGACCTTAAAAATGAATGACGTTAGTGTGGGTTTAACTTTAAGAATGAATTTCATCTGAATGAGATTGTAAAATATCCTCACTAAATATAATAATTGTATACTTAGGACAATTATGTTAAACCCATTTATTTAATTAAGACTCTAGGTTGGAAACTTATTGTAAAACAAATTGCTTTCTCAATTCTTAATGAATCGCCAATGATTGAGACATTGAGATTTTATGATAAAAATCGAGAAATTAATAATGAAATTAGATTTAATAATTGATGACATAAAAATGCATGAAATAATTTTGATTTTAAATTAGAAAGTATATTTGTTCTTATGAAACATAAAATTCTTGAAAATTTTTTATTAATCACATGTGATTACAATTTATGAAAAATGAAGAATTTCGATTTATTAATTGTTATTTTTAGAATTAATTAATCCTATTTACTTACACATCAATCAGCATTATATCTTAAGATTAGCCTTTTAAAATAAATCCATAGACTTTGTTGGCTTTGCAAACATTTGGATGACAATAACCTTTAAATAAGAAAAATTAATTCGATCAAATTTGACTTATACTTTGTTAGATGTTTCATGGGATAATCTTCTTAAATTTTTCATTATTAAATAATCAATACATAACATTATTCCAAAAAGTATTTTATTAATTAATAAGTAATGATAATGTAGATGCTAAAGTTAAAAGTATGAATGATTTGATTTTTAACATTTTAATTAATTAATACATTTTGTAATAATTTTTGGTTCAAAAAATGGATTTCAAATTAGATATTCTTAATATATATTATCTTGTAAAATAAAATTTTTTCATTATTCTTTTTAAATTTTCATGCAATTTTTTTGATTATTTTATAAATAATTCACTTAATCGTTATATTATTTTGAATGCTTAATTCTTCATTTAATTTTTTTGAGGAGAATGACATTGCAAAATTGAGAAAATATGTATCATCATTAAATATATTAATTAGTTTATTACAAAAGAAAATGAGTGGAAAAAAGACAAAGCAGTTCTAGAGTAAAAAAATCATTTGCTTGAACTCTAATTGGAAGACTATAAGTTGAGGGAAACTAATCAAAAAAAATTAAATGATACAATTACTTAAGCTATTAGTGACTCAACTGCCAATTAGAAAGTATTTGTTTATATTTTTTACAGTTTAGAAATCAATTGCAGAATTATAAAAAAACATCGATTTTTAATAGAAGGACCATTGTAAGGCAAAATTTAAAGAGTAGATAAAATAATTAGAACTTTAAGTAATGTTTCTATTAAATTAAAGGTTAGGTCTTTATAGGAATAATTATAAGAAAAAGAATCTTAAGTAAAGGAGTTAGAATTATAATACTAAAAATAATATTTGCTTTATGATCATCGAATTTCTTAACTTGAACAAGAGAAACTCTCAAATAATTAAGACATTTAAAAATTAAGAGAACAATTTACTAAATAAGAGGATGCTTATAAATAAAAAGAATAATAATATAAATAATCTCATGATTAAGAATTACAAAAAATAAAAGATCTAAACATCCAAGATACTAATTCAAAGCAACAAGATTATGAAACAAAATTCGCTTAATTATCCATTTTACATGAAAAAGAAAAAGAATAACTCTAAATTAGAATTAGCAAATGTTAAAATACGATTAAGAAATATTAACAACATATTGAGTAGAATGTTGATATCATAAATTTGAAATAATAATATGAAGATTAAATTAAATAATTGAATAATAAAAATACTGAAATTTAGACATAATTTTCATATGAAAAATAAATCTTATTGAATCAAATTGAAGAATTAAAATTAATCTATCGAGATCCAAATTTAAAGGAAAGTATGAATTGTCATAATAGTACATCTAAAAACAGAAGCATTGATGCTATTAAAATAAAAAGTTCTCTCTAATCATATGATAGTCCAATTTAATGTAAAAGTTTTCACATACCTTGTCCTGAAAGCAAAGTACAAATCTATAATAACTATTTGAAAAATTCATCCACTCAATCTATTATTTTAGCTTAAAAATAATAAATTTAATAATAACAATTATAATAAAACAATTAATCATTTGAAAAATCTTCGAATATGAATGATGGAATACCTATTTCGATAGATTAATTCAACTTAATGAAAGATAAAAAATTAAAATCATCATCTACTCTTTCTTTTCCAACAAGTAATAATTACAATCTTAATTCCTATTTATAAGAGCAAAGCATCTTTTAATAAAATCAAGAATCTTTTTAGTTGGATTCTAAAAATAACTTTAAAGAGGAAATATACAAAACTAAAATTTTAAAATAATTGAATCCTAATATCTCAAACAGATAAATTCAATTAGATTATAATAGATCTATCAAACACGAATTATAAAAATAAAAGGAATAAAATTATTAAAGATCCATATCTTAAGAAGGAGTAAAATAATAAATATCCAATTTAAACAAAATGTTAGGCTAAACTGAATTAAGTTTTTAATAGAGTACTTCAACATAATAAAAAACTAATAATACTTCACTTAATAATTTCAAAGTTCCAGCTTTTACTTAGAATTAATTAAATAGTTTAAAAAATAGTTCATAATATATATATCCATGCACAACTTTAAGGATGAAAGAAAGTCTATTACACAAAATAAAACATAATAATAATCATAGTACTCATGAAGAGATCAAATAAAATAAAGAGAATCATTAGCCAATTAAAAATCATTCAAAAAGTGATATTAAAGTTATGATTGGCAAATTGCTATAAAATAAAGGAAAGTAAAGTGATCTATAAGAAAATAATGGATATCAAATAAAGAATAATAGAATTTGAAGCACTTTTTATCTTATATGCCTAATAAGACCATTAATTATTTTAACAATGAATTCTATTTATTTTTTTTTTTAATTTTCATCTGTATGATTTTCAGAATTCTTCTTAAGAAATTTATGAAAGATCAAGCAATTTATGCTAGTATAGATTTAAATGGGCTATGAACATTTATAGTTTTAGTATTAATAAAAATTATAAATGTTAATGAACATAATAAAAACTTTTCGGTTTTCGTAATTCAAAATAAAAATTGACCACATATAACATCATAAATATGGTCCATTATAAGTTATCGATTTTAAATTGTTGAATATTCATTAAAAAACTTCTTTAAAAGATATCTACTATTCATATATGAGCATATAAAATTGTATGAGATGTAATAATAAGAAGAAAAGATGGAATAAGTAAAAAGAGCCTATATAAGGATTTTGTCAAAAAGATTAAAAAATTTAGATGTAATGGCTGAAGAGGAATCAAAAGATGTAAGATTTCTAATTGATAATAATTTTGGATTTCCTTTTGTTGAAGGTTTTAGAAGATCAGAAATGATTACTTAATTTTAGTAAGAAATAGAATCCAAAAAGCTTTATCACTATCCTCGTATAGCATAAGCTTTACTATGGATAATATTGGGCATTCCTAGTTTTCTTTTAAGTGATAACTATGTGTATCGAAATTGAGTAAACATAATTAATAAAATTCATAAAATTTAAACAATTAAGGTATTATTATAATGAATTAAAAATATTTAAAAATTTATGGAGATTCATTTTTTATTGGAGTTCAAATATTTTCTAAAGCTTTGATAATTTGATCGTTTAGAATAAATTTGCTTAATTACTTAGCATTTTAGTTTATTCTTTAATCTAATTCAAATATTGAGGTTAAATTCTATATTTTCTTTTGAAATTCAACCTTTTATGTTTTGATCTCTTTTTTAATCAGTTAATGAATAAATTTTTAGGTATTTTTTTTGCCAAAGTTCTTCATAAATTAATGATTATTATTTTGGTAGATTTGTTGATTTTTTTTTAATTTTGAGTAGTAATTTAATTTCTGAGATAGAAATAAAACTTACTTTTAGTAACTTTATTATTGGAATGATTATTAAATTGTTAATCAAAGTAGTTTTGATTAAAACTATAGAGTAATTGTTTAGCAAGATCATTATTCTATGAAATCTTGATTTATTGATTGATTGATCTGATAAATTGAAGTTACAAAGTAATTATAATGATATTGAGTAATCTTGAGAACATTTCAGCAATAGATTAAAATAATTTAAAAAATATTTTATTTTAAGGTAAATGGAAATATTAGTAAGAATAGGATGAATATAGTTGATATTAATAAAATATAGGAAGAGTGTTTAATTGAATTCTTAGTCATAAATTAGTTATGATATAATCCAAACTGAAAAAAAGGATAGGAGAAATAAGTTGTAATTTGATTGGTTAATTAGATTGGGTTATAAAGTAATTCTTATTTAAATGAGGTAAATTAGAACTAGAAAAGGATCTGAGGTTTTGATGTTGAGGAATATCTAATAGCCTAATTAAGAATTGTTAAATCAATTTAGACTAAGCGGTTGAATAGAAAAAGATAATAGGATCTTCTGGATAGTAAGATATGAAGGATTAGTTTTTGTTGGAGTGTATGTTATTTTAATAGTGGTAATGGATGGATGATGTGCATAGAGGAATAGAATAAATAATAGAAGTGTTTGAAAGTAGGAGATCTTTAATAGAAAGTATATAGATATTAATATTATGTAGATATTACATAGATATGATTATGGGGGTGTAAAATATTAGTATAATATTTGTTATTAGTTAAGAGGAAGTGTTAATAATAATTATTGATAAATTTGGATGGGGGTTGATTTGATTATATTGATGAAAATTCATAATATTCTATAATGTTAGTTAAAGAATTTGTATTTGAACAGTATTGAGTATTGAGTGTGACTTATACTAATTATATTATTAATCAATTAATGAAGATTGTTAACTCCAATGAGTAAATAAATGAATATATGATAGTAGTAGTCAAGAGGATTCAGATGATCAATGCAAGACAAACATCTCCACATATTAAGCCACAAAATTAAAATAATAAGCTAAGGACATATAAGAGATGCTCTTGCAATTCTAGAGAGACTTTGAGGATGAAGAATGTGATAAGTACTATATTTTGAGCAAGAAGTTTTTAAATGAATTAAATAACATAGATGGTTTGAGTAGTGGAAATAGTATGTGTCATATGATTAAGTTGTAAATGGCTAACCACCTGATAAGAAATTCGGATAAATAATGTTACAAAATTATAATAATGATTTGCAAGAGACACGTATAAATGAATGTTTCAAATTTTACCCTCTTAACACTCATCCTTGGAATGTGTGGTTAAAACCCAATTTATAAGAGGGAAAAGACTACATTTTGATTTCATAATAAATTTAGAACTTTTTGAATCAAAATTATAGGGGACTTCAAATAGTACGAAATTCAGTTGGATAAGGAAAGAATAAAAAGGTTGTGGTTAATTTGTTTAAGGTAAAAATATCTATTTGAATATAAGTTTAATGCCACTTTGATTTTACCAAATACAATAATGTAAATTGCATAAGACAATTTAACATAATTTGAAAAAGAATATTTATAAGTAGATGAATCTAGTACAACGAAAGATCTTTATGCATTGATATAAAAAACAGTACCTACTTTTAGAGGTAATTACAATAGTCAGAACAGTGTTAGAATTTGGAAATATAATAATTAAAATGATCCACATAAAGCACTATTTGCAGAAATAAAGAAATAAGTGCAAGATCTTGATTATTTTGATGATCATGTATTTAATTTTTCAGGAGATCCTATAGAGAATTCTTCAAATATCGCAATTAAATAATTGTAATTAAGTGAGAATGATCTTATAGTAATAGAAGTATTATGTCTAAATAATAAATCAGTTTTAATAAAGCAATAAACCATGGTGTATAAGACATCCATCTGTTCCAATTGAAGGGAAATGTGAAAATTGTGGTTGTATTTGTGTTCTCTCATATCCATGTGTATGTAAAAAGGTAGCATATTGTTCAGAAAAATGTAAAATTAATGATGAAGGAATGCATCTACCAAAATGCGATCCTTGTGGATCTGATGATGAATAAGTTAGATAAATAACTTACACTAATCAATCAGTTAAAGGAGTAACAGGTTTAGCTAATTTGGGTAATACATGTTTCATGAATAGTGGAACATAATGTTTATCTAATACATATCAATTATCAGAATATTTCATTACTAATAAATTTTTTGATGAAATTAATGAGGATAATCCTCTTGGAACAAAAGGATAATTAGTTAGAAAATATGCTTCATTAATTAAAAAATTGTGGTGTGGAGATAAAAACATAGTTATTCCAACCAGCTTCAAAAAAGCAGTAGGATAATTTTAACCTATGTTCAAAGGATTCTAATAACATGATTCTTCTGAACTTATTACTTTTCTATTAGATGGATTACATGAAGATCTAAATAGAGTCAAAAAAAAACCATATGTTGAATCCAAAGATTATTTGAATAGACCAGATTTTGAAGTAGCCAAAGAAAGTTGGGATAATCATCTTGCTAGAAATTAATCTATTATTGTTGATTTAATGCATGGATAATATAAATCAACACTTAAATGTCCAACATGTTCATAAATTTCTATTACTTTTGATCCTTTCTTAACTGTTGGATTAAGTATTCCAAGCAAAAAATAAAAATCTATTCATTTAAGACTTATTAAATCAATTCTCTAAATTGAAACTAAATACATTAATTATGAGGGATCTAAAAAAACTATGCCTCTAATTGAATTTACTAAAGAATATATTATTCCTGAATTCAAAATTGAACCTAATTCAGAATTTATATTTTATACCTCTTATTCCTATGATATTCAAGAACTTATTGATCCAAAAACTGAAATTAATGTTGTGAGAAAGAATTCCAAAAGAGGTTATCTAGTAATGAAACTAATCTCTAAATAAGAAAGTCAGATTCCTTTAGAAGATAGAATTTACTTAAGCTATACATAAAAAGCCTTATAAGGATTAAGTTCTTAATATAAAAGCACTATCTTTTAATCCTTCTAAGTTATCATTTCTAAAGAATTTACTTTAAAATAAATTCATCTAGCTATTTTTTAGGCTGTTCTTCCTATATTTTGTGATGTAATTTCTCCAAGTGATGTAGATACTCCTGAAAAAATATAATAGTACTATGAAGAGAATGTTTATGGAAAAGTAAATAATAATATATATTAAATTTAGTATTATCAAATACAATATAGAGCTCCTAATGCTTATTGGTAATTATGCAATTTTTGCAACTAAAAAGATTGCTAAGATTGTCCAGCAGAATATTTAGATGAAATCTACTAAAATTTAAAAAATAAATTTAGTAAAAACGATTAGAATTTCAAAATTGATTTGATAGTATTTTGGAATTAGAGTCCTTTTTAAAATGTTAAACCAGCTGATATCTTTTAATATTATTAAAATTAATAATAAAAAAAATAGATGGAAGGTAATTCTATTTATTATTATTATTATCTAGAAGAGAGAAATATGATGAATAACGATGAAAACAATAATAACTCCAATAAAACTAGATACACCTCAAAAAATAATTATTATACTAACAATAATACAAACATTAAAGTAACACTCTAAGAATGTCTCTAATAATCTGAATAACCAGAATAATTGGCATAAGACAATGCCTGGTATTGCAAAATTTGTAAGGAACATGTTCAAGCATTTAAGAGTATGTAGATTTATAAGGTTGTATTATCAATTTATAATAAGGCATCTGATATTCTAATATTCACCTTGAAAAGATTTAAAGCATCAAGTGGGTTTTTCAAATAAAAACTTGAGACTTTTGTCGAATTCCCTGTGAGAGGACTAAATTTAACAGAATTCATTTTGAATAAAAATCGACCTATAGATTATGAAAAAGAATAACTATAGAAGGAAAAAATAGAAGAAGAATTACCTGAATAAATTGAGGATGACAAGAAATTAATTTATGATTTATTTGCAGTATCTAATCATTTTGGAGGAATGGGAGGAGGACATTATACTGCTTATGGAAAGAACCATGTACTTTAAGTGTTTAGTCTTAGTTTAATGGAAAATGGTACAATTTCGATGACGCTCAAGTGAATGAATTAGATGAAGATTAAATTGTTTCAAAGAGTGCATATGTGTTGTTTTACAAGCGAAGATAAAAAGATGAAAATACATAAGACTTTAATACCCAAGATTGAAATTTATCTATATGAAGTTTAAAATATTTTATGTATAATAAAAAAAAAGTTAAAATCTGATTTTGAAAGATCAGTTATTATAGCTATTTTTGTGAATAGAGGAGGATGGATATAATCACAAGAAAAGTAGAAGATTCAACAAATAGGAATTTATATTGAGCTACTATATGAAATGTCTACCTACCACTTATATTTTCAGGAGAGTAAATAATTTAATTTATTTAAAATATTAAAATTAATCATTATTTTTAATGATCATTTTAGTTTTCAATTTACATTTAATGTTCATTTATCCATTTATTAATCTCTAATATTTTAACTTACATTTCTGCATCACTTAATGGTTAACCATTCTGATGACCAATAATCTATGTAATTACTTCTTCTAATGGCTTTTTAGCATGTTCTTAAGTGTGAGCTTTTGCTTTATTTTAATACATTTGTAGATTTTCCAAATATTCAGAAGCTATACTTGTGTCTAAAGGATCATCAGGTTCTGGAGTCATCAATAAACCTATTTATTAATAAATTAATAATATACCAAATATAGCTTAGAATATTTAGAGTACAGTAGTATCTAAGGTGTAATTTCTATCTAAGATACTGTGACAAATTCTTCCTTATGAATTGATATTACAATGATAAATTGGTGTAAGAAATCTCAAATTTGGAGGTTTATTTGGATAATTTTCATCAAATTATAAATATAGTATAAAGACTCCTCCATCGTAAGGAGTTTACTCTGGACCCAATAATATGATTTTCCAAAATGATACATTATTTTAACATGGGAATATTTTTATATGAGGATGAGGATGTTATTCATAATTCATTATTTCTTTTATTACTCTTTTCAATTGATTGTTAGGAGCATACTAAAATAATTTCTTTTAATCTTAAATGATTTCTTATACTAGTTATTAAGGATGAATTGATTAAGAATTTATTTCATTTGGTAGATTAATGCTAACAGGAACTTTATCAAATTCAATCTATGAATCTTTTAATTTAAAAGTGTCTCTAATATATTTAAGTGTTATTTTATTTTATTTTTTTCGTATTTACGCTGATAAAATAGTTTCATATTCAAATAATTTTAATCCTTCCTATATTGTTGAAGGAGAAAAACATTGTCCACCTGTTGCTTTTGTAATTTTCTTTAAACCTGGACAAAAATCAGATACAGCAAATGAATCTAGTATTATTTCATTTTTATAAATGGATTCTGCCAACTTTAATGGATCTAAAGGATTTTTATCATTATCTTATCCATCTGTTAATGCAATAATCCTTAATAAGCAATTTGGATATTTTTATTTGAATGCTAATAATTGCTTTTCAGCAAATTATAATGCTCTATAAAGTTTAGTTTGACCAGCTGATTTAGCTTTATTTACTAAATCTTTAAATAATATGAATAATTCAGTAAATGAACATTTTTCAATGATTCTATCATCAAAATAAACTAAAGAGATAACATTCTTTAAATTATATGCCATAGTTCTATCAGCAAAGGTATTAAAAAATGCTTTAACAACTCCCATTCTAGTAAGATCTTCACTATCATAAAATAATTCATCCATAGAACCAGATATATCAAGTAAAACAACAATAGCTTCATTAGGTGGATTAGTGATTTTTGGTTCTATAACTTTTTCTTGATTTTATTCAGAATCATCATCATCATCATCATAATCATCATTTTAATTAGCTGATCCAATTTATTGAAGTAATGCTAATTAATCTGGATTTGTTGGTTTCATTTCAGCCGTCATTACATTATATATAATTATTGGATACTTAATATCCTTATTACTACCAGTATAAATTAGTAATTCTTCATTTTTACCACTTGTCAATAAGGGATGAATTTAAGTATTTTTTAATTCAATACCACTATATAATTTTAATGAATTATGTGATGTAATTACTTAATTCATAGACCAAGTATTTGGAATTTCAATTTTAATTTAATCCATATCAATTAATTTTATTGGTTACCAAATTAATGTTTCTCTGTCCTATAATTTAATCAATGAAAAATCTTCAAGTAATTAATCTGGTTATAATAATTTAAGTTATGCAAAAGGAATTTTATTTTAATTTACTTCATTATTTTAAATTTTGACTTAAATCTCATCATAATCTACTAATTAAAAATTTGTTAAATCTATTGCTTCATCATTTATTTATTCTGATAAATAAGCAGGATTACTAATTTTTTTGAGAGTAATTTGACTGACTAAATCAAGAAATTTAAAATTTTCTTATTATTTAACATCATCCAATTTTAATTTCAAAGTCTTTTAATGTAATAAATGATAAAAATATCTAGAATATTCAAAAATTCTATCTATCTTGAAAGTTTCAGGTACATTTTAACTTAATAATATGAGATCAAAAAATACACGTTACATACCAACTTCAAATGCAATGCATTACAATTAAGAAGATCTTAAGTGTTTAGAAAATAATTAACATACCAAGACAAGTGGAGTATTGTTATTTGAAACTTTTCTTATCATTGCCATAAATCTTGGATCTTAAAAATGAGAAAAGAAAACTAGTGAAACTGATCTAAATTATTGAAATCCTATATTTGTTTATGGTATTAGATGTTCCATCCAAGGTAGATTAAAATTGTAATTATAACTTGATGAGAATGGATATGTATCCATGACTTTGAAATTTAACACAATGGAGCTTAAGTTTTATATTCCATAATCCTATAATAATTTATTATTTTCTAAGATTTTACCAATATAAAATAGCTATTATATTGGAGTAGGTATATTCAATTTATGATATATTTTTTATTTCAATTCTTAGATGGTTGATGTCTTTAAATCTATTCTGATGGATTTAGATCCTTAATATTGAATAAATATTTATTATTCTCCAACATCTGAATCTATTTTAGGTAATGAAGCTTATCCAACTTTGCATTTTGATATTATTGCATACATTTCTCGTTATTTTAAAGCATTTATTGATTCTTAAACTTTAACATTATGCATCTAATTTAAACATGTACATATTGGAAGTCCATTTATATTATAAAAACTTACTACATAATCAACCTATAATTATAAACTATTGCATATCATCTCGGATACTTATATTAATGTATGATCTAGATTACAACAATATTTAAATTTTTATTAAGTATCTTTAGCTTATAAAAATCTTACCCAAAATTCAAATTCTCCTTCATATTAACAATTTTTAATATTTTAAGTATTCAAATAAAATTAGTCTTCTAACTCTAATAATTAATTTTAATTTAATAATTTATTTGAAGAATTCTATGAATTCAAATTGTTTAAATTTTATATATTTTGTGATTAGGTTAAATTTTATTAGACTTAAGGAACTTAATTTTAAGTATTGATAGTTGGTTACTAAGTTGAATTCTAAATTTATGGAAGTAATGAGTTTTATTATGAACCCAAAGTTTATTAGATTATTTAATTGGATGTATTATTTAATTGAATCTATTATTAATATGTAGAAGGTTATTGAGTTTTTGGAGCCAAAGAGGGTAAATATATTAATTGAATTGTTTCATTATTTTTAATCAAATCTGTGACAAGATCATCATCATCAAAAAAATTGTTTTACTAATCTTTTAAAGAGTAATTTATATCTTAAAAGTTCAAAGGTATGTCTTCAAAACCAATTTTAACGACCTAATAAAAATAAAAAAAACTTTTACTTTTTAAAGTTTGCTCAGACGGTCAACAGAAAATTATTTTAATTCTCGAATTGTTGTATTTTGATCAACTGGAAAGGCAATTTTGAATTGTATTTTCTCAGAGTATTTAATAGACAGTGTTAATTTAATCATTGATGATGTTGTTTTAGACATAGAAAGTATATTCGTAGAATTATAAAATTATCAAACAAAAATAATTTATAAATTTTTAATGGAATTGATATTGCTTTATAATTTTTCAAATGTATTAACATAATAAAAGGCATAATTTTATAAATTAAGCAAATCTTTACTAATCTAAAAACAGAATTATTTTATAATGCAGTTTCTTCTAAAAAATTTCAAATGCACCACATATTTTGTAATAAAAATAAATATCAAATACATTGAATTTATACAGAGTAATGAGATTGGATATATCGTATAAATACTATAAAAATCAAATCAGCTTTAGATCTAATCCATCAAGAAATTGTAAGAGATAGATTTGTACAAAAATCAAGCTTAATTTAGTTAATTTTTTATTCTTCAATTCTTAAGAGTTAAACAGATTCATAATATTAATAGAATATTTAGATTTGATTTTTTATATGAATCAGACTTAAAAAAGAAATAGAAAACATTAATTTATGATATAATTTATTTCATCATTTACTTAAATAGAATTTATATAATAATAATATATATTTATCATTATGAGAGATTGTCATATATTTTTTCCACATATACCAAAGTTTTTAAAAAACTATCTTCGCCGTAGACAGATTATGGTGGTAAAATGTAAGGTAATTGCCTTATTTTAAAAAAACGATTTTTAAAAAATCGAAATAATAAAAAGGATGCCAAACCTTAATAAATTAAAAAAACGATATTGAATAAAGCAAATAGTAATTGTCTTGTATTGATTTCATCTTGAAATTTATTTGTTAAATAATATTGTCCTTCTAACATAATAGTATCAAATCCAATGCTTATAAAATTTAAGCCAAATAAATCTGAGATAGTTATTTTTGATAGAGAATCTTGATTATAATTATTTTGTATATTATCTCTAACCTTTTAATTAAAGTAATCAATAGAATAAATTAATCCTTATGATAGTTTTCCATCAATTACAGTTCTACACATCTCATCATTTACTAAAATACAAGCATCTGTAGTTAAATATTACATTAAATCATAATAATTTGTTTATGCTGAAGAGGATAATTACTAAGTAAAAGTAGAAACTTAAATGTATGATTGATTTACTAATTCTTGATATTCTTAGCTAACTATATCACTTTATTTCATGTTTGATTTAGAATTAGAAAATCTTTATAAAACTGAATCAGCCATCATCATTTGATAAAATTATTCAGTGTAAATAATATTTTGATTAAAAAGATTGAGATTATTTTATAAATCTTCTATATTTTAGGAGTTAAATAATTTAACTGTCAGAAAGTAAGCAAATCCTATGAAATATGTTATGATAGAAAATAGAAAAAAGAATCTTTGAAAATAAGGTTTTTCATCAGCAATAAGAAATTGTTTTTTCTATTCTAATTATTAAACTATTTATTAATAACGAATGGATATTCTTTTACTTCCAAACAATTCAGTGAAATTATTAGTTTGATTACATTTGTCTTTAAATTAGAATTGAAATTTATATAGATTTAAATCAGAAGATTATTAATAGTGATGCTATAAAGAAAGTAATCTAATTGATTCAGTTTCTAGAGCTTTGAAGGATATTTATTCACAGCTTCTTAAAATTCTATTCAATAGTTTAAATGTTTAAGTAAATACTACAACATAGGCAAGGATAAAAAAGACTTCAGCTAAAGTAAAGATTATTAAACATAGATTTTATTCAGTTTCTAGATCTGAAACATTTGAATTTAATTAACCTTAGAATTTAATTGTTAATTCTTCATAAGTTACTTTATGTACATGATATTGTCTTATCAGAGAAGTCAATGAATTATTAAATCGTTAGAGAGTTGTTACATTATTAAGATCTATTCCATATAAACCTTATAACATAAAAATAACATAAAATTATTCTGTCCATGCACTTACTATTTAATTTTATTCACTGTAAAAGTCATACTAATTAATATTTATATTAGACAATGTTGATTTGACTAGACTATCATCTAAATATTCTTAATAATGAGACAAATAAATTTTACTGTTATTTTAAACTAATTCTAATAGTTTATTTAAGTGATCTGTATCTTTATTTTAGTTAGATTAATTTGTATCAATTCCTAAAGCTAATAATGTACTTTTAGTGTAATCTGTAGTAACAAAGGCTTTTAATATTTCAACAATCTTCATATTATCTTCTAATTTTGATTAAAAATTAAAGTAGAATATAAAGGATAGTAATAAAAGTAATAATAAATTGAAGAAATCGATTGTTAAAATCATATTGATTATTCTTGGATTATTATCTTAAGAAGCGAATTTAGTGTACAGATGTGTTTTTTATAAAATTGAAGGTAATCCATTATTTGCAGTAGTAGCTGTTTATGTAATACGAATTTCTTATTCTTTTTAAAATTATTAATTTTCTGATTGATTATTATTATCAACATCAAATGATTTCTTTGAAAAAGTCTTATAAAAATAAGATTGTTGATATTTTTGTAGAGGTTATAATTTTTATTAACTTTTATTTATTATTTGTAATTACTATAGACTTTGTCCATCAATTTAAACACTATTAATATTTTATTCTAGATGATGTATATTAGGAGTTTAACTTTTTTCCTCATTAACAAGAAATAGAAGATCTCTTTAGGAATCAAAAGGACTTTAAAAATTTGGACCTATTTGAAATTAATATTCTTAAAAATTAATTGATTAATTAAGTTTTTATTCACTAATGTTTGAAAATTCACAATTTTGATCACTATTAGTAAACATTTTATCTTCTTGTTTTTCAGATCCAGAAAGATCTCTATTTTAAGATGGATCAAAATTAGTTTCTGTTCTTGTTCTTGATTATAGATTTCTTGAAGATTCTAACCAAATTTAACTTGTATTATCTGCATATGTAATTTTTTAAAGTAAAATTAAATATGATTTATATTCTTTTTAATTGATTCTTCCAATAGTCATTATAAATTTACATGATATACAATAAATTTCTGGAACTGTATCTTCTTTAGGTATTCTAAATAATAAATCATCAGCTGAAACAGAGAAATGATTTAATAATTATTCTGCTTCATTATAATCTAATTTCTTAGAACAACTTCCCTATTCATAACGAATAGCTTCTTATTCTAAAAACTTTTTTTCTTTGCCATTTAACAGATCTAAATATTTCTTAAAATTCTAGATTAAATGGTGTATTTTTTTTTAATATAATGTTCTTCCATCTTTCATTTTAAATTATTCTAAAGCCATTGTAGATATTCCTTCAATTCTTAATTCATGATTTAAAAAGATATGACCTTTTATATTTTCATAAGCTCCATCTGATTTTATTTGTTTTAAAAAACAATAAATTGGAAATGTATCTCCTTATATATTAAAACATATATCAATAAACATTTCCACAAAAATCAAATCTTTATTCTTTTTGTATCCTAATAATCCTCTCTTTTTTCTAAGAATTTATGGTCTATTAGTTAACAAAAAGATTTCAATTAATTAATCATGAATTACTGCTAAATGAGGAATTACTAATTGATGTACTGATAATACTTCATCTTTGAATTCTCTTTATCCATATCCAAACATATGAGGAGCATTATTCGAAAATTAAATAATTTCACCTCTCTATATTTTACCTTTTTATGCATGTCTTGCCAAGTTAATTTTAAAATAACACACTTTCCAACCTTATTAATGATTATTTGGTAAATTAAATTCAAAAAATTTATAATTCTTAGTTTTTAATTAATTCCTTAATCTAATAAATTTGTCAAAATCATTAATAATTTCAAGTGAATAAAACATATAAATTAAAATACTAGTTCTTGAAAATGAAAATTAATTAAATTATTCTATTTTTCTAATCACTCCCAAATTGTAATCTACCATATTATTAATCAATTAGTATAATTTCTCATAGTTATATTTAGTATCAATCAATTTTCTAATGAATTCATATTTTACTTAAATATTATTAAACATTTCAGATATCAGTCTATCTCTTCTTACTTCTGTAATTCGATAATCTTTATATTACAATGCTACCTCGACCTCGTCTATTTTTACTAAAGGATTCATCTTTTATAAAATCTGATGTTTTATATAACTCAATAATACAGTCATTGCTACATTACATGAATTATTCTATAATGTATTCAATCTCTCTTTCATTTCCATTACTAATAACAAAATCTAATAGCATTCCTCTGAAGTACCAAGATAAGTTAATAATTATGTAATTCGTATAATATCGAAATTTCCTTTCTCTTTTTCCAATTCAAATATTAATTTTGTGTAATATCTGATATATCTTTTAATCAATTCAACCTATATTGAGAGATTTTTTATCTTAATCGATTTGTAAATTTTCATATCAACTTCATGATAATTATTTTCTATTATTCTTCTTGTTTCTCCTCTAAATCCTTTACAATAACAATATATATTATCACATAATATAATATGTTGCTTTAATAAAACTATCACATTTAATATGAATTTAGATCTATTAATATTGATGACAGAATTGTCTTTTTCTATTGATTATTGATCATCTAGTTTCATCAAGTCTACTAATCTTAGATATTGAATAAAATAGGTGGAATTTTAATTCTACAAAAATTCAAGTTAAATTTATCTTTAATTATTTAATTCCTTTTCTATTACAAATTATTACTCTTCTTCAACAAGAAGTCCAGTTTTAGTTTGAGTTCTTATTTTTGATTTCTTTTTTTCTTTATATTAAGATTCATATAAAATTTATTCATTTTGATATTTGTTTAATTCATTTAGCAATTTTGAAATTAATGGTACTGTTATAAGAGCAATTGAGATGATTTCAATTTAAGTATGTTAGAAAAATAGAGAAATTATAACAGTTAATGTAAATGGAATGATAATGAGAATAGTTTATGTTTTGTATGTATCCATAAATGGATGAGATATAAAGAAATCTATTAAATTTCCAATCTAAATGATTAGAATTATAGCTATATTTAAATAATAATGTGTTGAATTATTTTCATATTCACTTTCAGAATACATTATAAAATAAAACTACTAGATGATCACTGGTAAAAGTATAATAAATTATGATAAATTAAACCAAAATGATTTTACTAATCTTAAATGATTTTGGTCTTTGATAGTATAAGTTTATTAAATTTGCATTGATAAATACCATAGTAGAATAGTTCCAACGTTAGTAAATATACTAAAGAAGATCATAAGACCTAATTGAATACTATTAAGATTATTATCATAATTGATAATTTACCAAACAAATAGGTTCCAAATTAGTAATGGTATTACAATTATATGAGGATATATATTAAAAAATGATGCTTAAGCAAATTTCTCCATTTATTGAAAAGATGATTATTCATTACCCATGAATTATTTTTATAAAAAATATTCAATGTAATTGTGCATATTGTAGGAACGATTTAACAAATTTAGATTATCTAAAATGATATATTTAAATACTATACAATTTAGATTATCTTGATCATCAATTGAAGAACAATATTTAATTGTTGAATACTCAAATTTCTCTTTATGCATAGTAAAGAAGGTAAATAAAATAGGTCCAAAAAGGAAAAAAATAATCAATGATTGTATAATTATAATTCCAAAATTAGGCAAACTCTCTAGTAATAGAATAGTAGGAACAGTAATTTTTGAAATCAACTCAAACAAAGAGTAATTATTAGTAGTTTTAAGATTGTGATCATAAATTCTAATTTCAAGAATTTCGATAATAATATTAAAGAGAAAAAGTAATGCTAGTTTTTAAAAATGACCAACTACTTCAATAAAGATCCAGAAATATTTAGAATCTCTTGAAAGTATAATTTGTGAAAATCCAATAGTAAATTATTGATACTCTAGCCAATATTATTTAATCATTTAAAATAAATGATAAAATTTGGATTTAATTATACCTCAAAAATATTGCATCTATATTTGAAATAAACCATTCTCATTTTCAATATCATCATAACTTCACCATAAAAATTATCAAAAATTGTCCAGCAATTCTAAAAACTAATTGAATTATATTAAGAATATTAACATCCCTTTTTTTGAATAGGATATTTCTGTCTAACTGGATTGATTTGATATGGAATTGCTTTAGATCACACAAATAGTAAATAAACTGTTAGAAATTAAAAAAATATGATAAATGTCATTATTTTATAGGAATCCATATATTAACTTACTTTTTATAATAAAGGTAAGATATATAATATTAATGAAATAGATGAAATATTATCTGCTATATTTTAAGCTTTAAGTATATAAATTGATATACAAATAAGAATAATTAAAATGTTTATTCTACTTTTTAGATTTATTAAATGCATCCAAATTTGTTTGATTTATATTACTTTTTAGAATAATATAGATTGTTTGAAGTATATAAGAATCATTTAGTATAAATTTGATAAAAAATGTTTATGATTTTAAAGTATATTATTTTAAGTATAGGATAGGATAGAATTAAAGTATATTAGATATAGTGAAGATAAGAAGTAAAGAATTTAAAATAGAAAGAGAGAGTTGTTTTTGTAATTTTATTGATTTTAAGTTGTGTATTTTAAAGATAAATATATTTAATTCAAAATGTACATGAGATCGATTTTAAAATTGAGATAAGCCTTTTCAGGTATATATGAATAAAGTAATAATTTAAGTATTAACAAAATACACAAAAGATCATGAATGGATTAAATATGATACATAAACAAAGATTGCTAAAATAGGAATAACTGATTATGCATAAAAGGAATTAGGTGATATAGTTCATGTTGATTTTTAAAAAGTAGGATTAGTATTTAAAACACACTAATCATTAGGAGCAATTGAAAGTGTTAAAGTTGCTGCTGATATATATGCTCCAGTTGCTGGTGAGATTGTTGGAGTAATATATTAAATTATAATAAGATCAACGAAGATTTAAAAGACTCACCAAATTTAATTAATGAGAAGGCAGAAGAAACATGGATTTTATAAGCAAAATTATAAAATGAATCTGAGTTAGATACATTATTAGATAAATAATCATATGAGAAAATCATTAATAAATGAGCATGTTATTAATAATTATAATACATTATTATTTACCAATTTAGTTATATTTTTATATTTTAATCAAATTTACATATTCAAACTATGATACCTAAATGATTTTCTCTAATCCATCCACAACAATTAATATATTTCTATTAATCTTTTATTGGTTATTCTGCAAAATATTTTATTATTCCTTATTCTTAATTCTTTTCTTCAATTTCTCTAACTTAATTTTCAAATATTGCTTCAATCAATAATTAATCTTCATCTAATTATTTACCATCCATTTTTGCTTAATAATATTCTTTCTCTATTGTTGGAAGTTAAACAATTCTTTTATTAATTAACTATTAATATTATTAATCAAAATTTATACATCCTTTATATTCTATAAGTCAAAATCTAAGGGTCCCATTTTTAACTTTTAATAAAATTATATTGCCTAAAAATACTTTCTTGTTCTTAATAACTTCTTTACAAATTCTATTAATAATTTTGTATCTGCTAAATTCTTAATTATATCATTAACTATTTAATCCTATTCTGCAGTAAATTCAATCTATAATAAATTATATGTATCATGCTAATTTAACATCTATTTAACAAAATATTTTAAAGTTTGATTATCTTTCAATTCTGTTACATAAACATAAGCTTACTATGATCTTTTAGATGCAATCAATAATCTTATTATTATATCACTATTGCTTAAATTATTCCAATCAATCTTACTAGCCAATAATATTTCATAAGCATCTTATACTAAACGTAATTCTATTAATCTTTCTATAACCAATAATTTCCAATTTTCTAATTCAAAATAGTAGAACATCATAAACTTTATAATTTAACTATAATTCTCTTCATTGTATTAAATCTATTCATTCTATTCATCGTATTCATTTTATTCATTCTATTCATTGTATTCATTTTATTCATTGTATTCAAATAAATGCTAATTTTATTCATTCTATTAATACTACTCAAATCTGCTTGAATCCATTAAAAATATTGCAGAATACAAACAAAAATACTTTGCTGTTACTATATTTGCATTTTGAATTTCTTAATTTTTTAAAACATATGTTATTAATAGCTCTTATTAATAAATTGTTAAATTTGACATCCTTAAGAATAATAATTACTCAAACTATTCTATTGTTATTTTACAAAGGATCACCTTTTTTAATAATTTATTTTAAGGTTTATTCAATAATTTTAAAATAAGTTCACTATGCTTTTCATAAAATTCATAGTTTCTTAAAAAACAATTTATATCAATTATTCTATTGAATTTTTATTATAAGTTGTTCAAATCTTTTTATGCAATATCAGAAAGTGGTAAATTGTTGATTTCCTTTTACTTTCGATCTATTTTCTAATAAATTTTATACTTATTATTGAGTTAAATAGTTTCACAATATGATTTGAAATCTATTTCTAAACCTCTAAATACTAATTCTATATTGCCTAATTTAATAAATTATTATGAATCTCATAAATTATATATGCCATATCATCTAGTTTTTTCAAGTAATAATAACCATTTAATGGTGATTAATCCCGCCTATACACCAATTTTATCAATATTTCTAAACCAATCTCATATTTAAGCATTTTAAACAATAACCTTTGTCTTGCTTCTTGATATTCTTTACATGATATCACTTCAGGATTTATTTACAATTATTCAGCTATTTTATCTAAAATATCTGGTAATATCATAAAATTCATATCAAAAAAGTTATGGTCTTAATTTGCTATTAAAGCACTCTCTTCAATATTTGATCCCAAATCTATAGGGATTTCTTAATTCATTTTATATTTTAATTATTTAAAGTCTAAAAAATTATTAATACCAAAAACAATAACTATGCAGATAAACTTATATTTATTCTTTATCAAATTATGCTTAATTAAGTAAAATTTTATTACTCATCTGTTGTTTTTGAATTGATTAATATAAAAACATAAACCAAAAAAAGTAATTTTATATAAAATGAATAACAAATAGATAAACTATAAAAATTAAAAAAAATAAATATCAAATCTAAACCTATTTATGCAGTATAAGAAAATAAAATAGAAATATAAATGAAGAATTAAAATAAAGAAAAATTAATTTTCATGAAAAATTTATAAATCTAATTATTATCATTAGTTGTTTATAATTTTATTTTTTTCTGTATTATTTGTTTTGAGACTTGTAATACTGAATTGTCGATCTAATTTATTTTTATTTTCAAAATTAAATTCACAATTTGATTTTCCCTTAGTTGACTATTTGAGTCTATGATGAAACCAAAAATTAATGTCAAAGGTTTTATACTCTTATAACATTTAAATTGCTTCGAGAGCTTAGGTAACATCTATCCTTTCTTTAGGATCAGGCTATATAAATAATTTAACTAAATCAAATGGTGGACCAATTTCTTTAATAGTGTATTAGCATTATTTATTTTAATAAATGGTCTCTTTTTAATTTTCCCCTTAAAATAAACATTACAAAGTCAATAATTAATAAAAGATACACCCAATACTAAATAAATCAACTTTATAATCATATTTAAATTTTTTATTCCAAGCATTAAGTACTTCAGGAGCTGAATATCCAGCAGTACCACATGTTGGATATTATTAAAGTTAATTACCATTTAAACAAGCTAAACCAAAGTCAATAATTTTTATTTAATTTTTATGATACATTAAATTAGCTGGTTTAAGATCTCTATGAATAATACCAGCCTAGTGAATGCTTTGTAATCCTAATAAAATTTACTATAAATATATATTTAAATAATTATTACTTCCATTATTTTTAAAGATTCTTTGATTTAGAAGGGTTTTTGCTTATATTCCATAATTTGTTTGAGATTTGAACCAGGAATATATTCTGTTACTATATAAAAATTATTATCGTCTCTAAATATTTCTTATAATTTTAAGATATTTTTAGAATCTTTAAGCTTTTTTAAAATGATAATTTCATTTTTTATTGTAGGAACATCATTGTTTTCTAATTTAATATTTTTTATAGCAACTGCTTTTTAAGTAAATCTGCATGTTTCTTTTGTAACATTACCAAATGAACCAGATTAAATTATTTCATCTTTTTTATAGAACTTATCAATTTTCTCATAACAAACAAAGCCTCCCATTATTATCTTTAGATTTAGTAAATCATTGTGATTACCATAGAAATCTTTTATTTTATTTTCATAAGGAAGTTAAAATCCAATAATTTTATTTTCTTTTACTATCCAACTGAAAATTTTATCTAAACTAAGTGAATATCTATATTTTGGATTCTGTTAACTTTGCTTCTAATCATTACTAGTATTCATACTTCACAAAGTATTAAACTTTGATTTGTTAATACTAAATGATATTTGCTATTTAGGAAAAAGTGCTTTCTTTCAACAACACATTAAAACAAAACTTGGATTTAGGTATCGAGTGAGATTTTTTATTGTAATTGAGGCTGATTAGAATCTTATAACATTTATTAATGTTTATTTAGAGACTATTTTCATCATAAAATAATCGATAAATTTGAAGATCTAAACAGAATTTTCCTGAAAATAAAATCTATTGGATTAACAGAGCATTTTGAATTTGAATAACATAAAAGATGAATTTTTTAGAATATATTGTTAATTATCCATTAATTTTATTTTTTATACATTGCTATGAAAAATCTGTCAATTTCCTCAAGAGAAACTCTTATGAATTATTATCTACTTTAAGAAAAACTATTCTGGAAATAAATTGACAGATTTCTTTTATTAATGAAGTGATAAAAAGTTATTATTTTTATTTTATTCTTTATAAATAAAGTAAGTAGAGTAGATAATAACTTTAAATTTTTGAAAAAGTAAAATCATGTAGTAATTTTTGTTGAAATAATGATAATTATGACACCTATAATTTATAACCATCTTGAACAAAAGTGGAATTACCTTTCGCAGGTTCTATCATTCATTTTTTGAAGCATTAAACTAACAGAACAAGAAGATTCTTATGGTTCTATTGTTATATTGAGACAATCTTTAGTATTGTTGAAAATCTAAATTTAATGGTTCAACATTAAATCTTTGATTCGAATTTTTAAAAGATGTGAACTCATACTAAATTTTCATTAGGTTAGAATACAAAATCATATTATTTCTAATATTTTGTGATTTTTTATAACTCTAGCTACTCCACCCTTTATTTTTTTAACTTTTTCATTTTATAGATTATAGGCTTGTTATATATTATTTATAAACTAATCACTTTTTTATTTGTAAATACAATTAACACATTGATTTCAGATATTTTTATAATTTCCTCCAAAGTTTAATATTATTAATAATAATTTGAATAAAATTTATGATAATTACATAAACCTATTTTAAAATGATTGATTTGAAGAATTGTTTAATTTTAAAGTACTTTTGGTATAAATAAATGCTGAAATAGAACTTCAATTTATGAATGTATTTTGGATATTTAATATTTAAAATATTATTCTTATAATTAATTACTCATTATTTAGCAGCATTAGATAAAATTCCTCTAAAGATTTTGGATCCACCAAAATTAAGTACCTAAAAAAGTGTAAAATAATGATTATACTGGTGATTATTATTTGTTTGTTCTTTTACTTTCATTTTTCTATTTATTATTTGCTGGTTTATGCTCCACAGAATGAGATCTTTCTTTTCTATCATCAGGAGTAGGTGGCAAATTAACTGGATTTGGTATTGGAGTAATAAATTATAATACTAATTTTTTGTTTTTAGAAGTTTTAATCTAATTATCACATTTTTTAGCTCTCTCTTTGTTCTCCTTAAAAATATAAATAAATTGTTACTTTTTAAACTTTTTTATCACTTTCTTTTTTAGCTGCTAAAACAAAATTCTTATAAATCAAAGATTCTCTAACTTATTTGATTTCAGTCAAACCTTAGAAATAAGAATCAAGTAATTGTCTTCTTTATTCAATAAGTTATAAATTAGTATTAACAGATTTCCACCAATAAGATCCTGGGAAGATTGGTAAGTTAACTTTTAATGTTTCTAGACTTTCATGAAACTTTTTAAGTTCTGAATATCTTAAATGAATTTAGAATCCTTAAAGTATTTTCTAGTTTTGAAAGCTAATAAAATTTAAATTATGTTTTACTGAACTCTATATTAGACTTAATCCTCATTTTTCTTAAATTCTGGAACTGTAATGAGGATGTCTATTTCAATATCTTACATAAACCTTTCTTTTAAATTCACAAATATATAAAAATAATTCTTTAATTTTTTTGTAAAATCTGTTTTGAAATTCAAAATATAATAATAAATGATATTATTAAATTTATTGAGTGATGAATTATAAGATTTATAAATTTTATTCCAATGAATAATAAATTCAATGAATAAAGTATTATATTAAAAAATTGAATAAATACTTAAACTAATAAGTAGTTTGAGTATTATAATTATAAACAAATTTGATTCATTTCTTATATTTTTAATTAGATTCTTCTTGTTATTATTATAATAACTATTTTAAAAATTTAACTTCCTCCTTTAAACTATTCTTTTCTTATTTCCATAATGCTTCTTTTGTTTAATAAGAATTTAAAATTTTAGATGTTTTTAAATATAATTCTTAAAGAAGATTATTAAAATTAATTTATTTTGATGATGCTATTCTTTTCTTTTCTGCTGAATTCAATTTATTTTCACAATTTTATTTTTCTTCTAGATTTCTAGCAGTACCATTCTCTAATATAAATAAATCTCATACATTTTTTATGACTTTTTTATTAAATGTATTATCTAAGGACTTCATTTAATGAACCAAATACATTCATATGATTTTATTTGTTATGAGTACTAGTAAAAAAGCCTTAAGTATAAATAAATAGATATACCTGATGCAATTTTATTGATATTATTTGGACTTCTTTAAAGACTTTTGGATGTCATAATATTTTTTAATTACGCATGATCATCATCTTAAACAAAATCACCTAATTAAGGAGGTCTTTTTTTTTTATAATCAATTTTTGCGCTTTACTCTTTTTAAGGTAGATTTGTTTAAGGTTATAGAAGTTAATTTAATGTATTTCCATTTCTTTTTATGGTATTTTCTTTTACATTTTGATTTAGTTTGAAAACATGATTTAACTCATTTTTTACATTCCCTTAACCTTTGCCATTTAATGAAGCTTTATTTATACTATGTCTTAAAAGAGATTCTATTCCATCCTTTGGACTAGCAATTTTTTATTTTAGCTTATTTTTTATAGCATCTGGTTAACCACTACTCAAACATTACTGAGATTTTTAATTGCTTTATGAATCTGAGTGCTCATGATTTCGTATTTCTTGTGGATAAATTGGTGTATTAATAGATAATAGTTTCTGTAAAGCAGTTAATGCTTTAGGTGTTATTTACATAAATAAATATTATTTCCTATATTAGTATAAAATTAAAAAAACAACTAACAAATTATAACGAATAATATTATAATTAAATTAATTATATCATTTAAAAATAGTATCATAATTACTTTATTAATTTATTTTTTGTTCACTGAGATTGCTTGCTTAAACAATACATTTTTTAACTTAAAGATTATATCATTCATCAATTTCTTTTTACATGATATCTAGATTATCATAATAATCTACACCCTAAATTACGATTATATCTTTATCTTGATTATTATATTAATTAAATTTATTAAATTATTGTAATTGTTAAGTAGTAAAAATGGTTTAAATTTGTTTTCTAATTTTTCATAAACTCTCTTTATATCTTATCTATTGAAATTATTTGTTGATGGGAGATGCATTACAACTTTTTTTGATGGGAAATTTATTAAAATTATTTGTTGATGGGAGATGTATTTATTCTAAAATTAAGCTATTAAATAATATTTTATTATGCTTCATTAATAAATAAAAGGCTAATATCAATATATAAAAAATCTTTTATATTTTAATTTATTGTTTTTTTTGTCCTTAGTATAAGATAAATTTAAGATTATTTAAGAATAACAATTTTTAATTACAAAACTACTTATTTTTGCTATAAAAATTATCCTAAAAACTAAAATTAGTTAATAAAATTTATTTAAATTATACACTCAAATTAATTTTAAAAGAAATAACCGTTACTTTTAGAAATAACACATTAAAAAGATTTAATCATGAAGTATTATACTCTTTAAAAGAGTTTACTTTGCTTCTATAATTATTTTATCAACTAGTATTGTAATTAACAAATAGATATAAAATAAATAATTGTAATTTACATATAGAAATATACTTTCATGTCAATAAATATTAACATAATATTTTGGTACTTCAAATTAAATATCAAATAATAGTTTTTTATCCACTAAATACATTTATTCTCTTTTTGGAGATTTAAACACTAGTTAGTTCACGTATTTAACAACTAAATTTTTAGATTCATTGTCTTATTAGGAAACAGCTGATTATGTTTAAACTTCTAATACAAATTTCATATACCTTGTATTTCATTTTTATTCTACTCTAAATGTGAATAATCTGAAGATGCATTTTTTAATTAAAAAGAACTATTTAAATGATCTATTTATTTAACTTCTTCTTTTTCTAAATAAGGTTCTTATCCTTCTTTTTAAAATCTTAATACTCCTTTAAATTTAGTTACTTCCCCTTACTAAACCATATATAATTTTATACCTCTTCTAATCCATTCTCTATTTAAGAGTCTTACTAAGAAATTCCAAAATTTGTTGGTGTTTCAGGTAATAAAATATCAGATTAAATTTATTCATGATTTTATTGTTATTTTTATTGATTATCCAAATCAACTAAAATACTACTTTCATCAATTTTTTATGAATTTTTCATTTCAATCTAATTTTATTATTATTAATCTAAGCCAGAAATTATTAAATTCTCTTATTACATTTAATTTTTAGCAATTTATTTAGATTCACTTACTAAAATATTATTAATTAATCAAAATTACTTTATGAACTGCTTAAACTTAAAGCTTTATCTATGGATTATTCTTAACCATCATTAATTTTTTCTAAAGATAAGGATTTATTTAATTCTGCTTATTAATCTTCTTATTAATTTAATAAGATTTCATTTTATTCTTGATTTTCAATGATTTATTATTATTATTATTGTTGTTATTATTATTATTATTATTGTTATTATTATTATTATTATGATTATTATTATTATGATTATTATTATTTTAATTCTAAATTTTTTTGTAATTAAGTTTCTTTATTGTTTTGTTCTTCTTTTCCTTCATCAACTTCTTATTTTTTATTTAATTAAGAAAAATTAAATGAATGCAATGCCCCAGATGCAAATTCACATCCTAAAGCACCAGGTCCACCCCAATTAAATTTAGGTTCTAAAATAACTATTTTTGGTGATTCTTTAGTTAATGGTGAAAATAAACATAACTATTCATAAATTAATTTAATTTACTTCTATTGATTATTTTGAATAAGCTTGTCCTGTTACAATATCTGAGAATTCATCAATTGTTTAATATCTATGAGATTTAACTCCTAAAAGATAATCTTAATTGCTTTTAAGTCCACTTAATTCAGCTGGACTACCCTTTAATACTTTTGTAATATGTAATATCAAAGGATTGATTGATTCATATCTGATGTAAAGACCCAATTTAATTGTAGATCGTGGCTCAGATATATAGATTTTTCTTATCTCCAATGAAAATATATTGAAAATAGACAACTCTATAGGTTCATCACTTTCAAGTAATTTAAGTGCATTCACCTAAGAATCGGATTTAATCTGGATGATGTAATCTAAAAAGATTTCCAAATCTAAAATTAAAATAAATGTATACTGAGATTAGATCCAAATGAATTAGGTTCGATAGATATGATTCTGTATCCATAACCATTTCCAATTTGTGAAGAATTATTGCCCATTTATAATATTTATATATATATATATTATTATATATGTGTCATAGGGCACAAGCAAATACATTAACTATTCCTATAATTGCTTCAGTTTCATGCTTGATGGTGAGTGATCCATCAGTATCATTATCCCAATAGCAAGATCCAGAAATGTTTAAGCCACACTCAGCCTTTTACATTAAGAGGCAGTTAACAATGAATTTGAAATTTTTGTTATGAGTTGTTAATTGTTTCAAAATTGAATCACAAATTTTATTACTCTTTACTTAAGCATCATTATGATCATAAGTTAATTTATCTAATTCTTTTTACAAAGTAGACTAAACAAATTTCTAGACTTCATTTTTTAATGGACCATTAAAACTAACTACGTTTGCATATTAATCCATTTGTTATTTTAATTTAAATTATAATTATTTTAATATATAATCAGTATGATGATTTAATTTAGAACTTATATACACTTCCTTAATGTTTTTTTCTTGTTAACAATTATGAATTAGATATAGGGGTAAAATCTACTCTTACATTATGTATGCTTTCTACATTTGTTTAATGATGGTCAGGTTTAGTAGTCTTAGTTAAAGTGAACAAAGGTTTAGTGATTTCAATTGTAGGTTAAACATTAATTGAGAGCTTCTTTAGTTTATTCTACATGATCTTCGCATATGTTAGTGAATTAAAATTAGATTAACTTTATGATCTTGTTTGTCCTTAAGTTTTAATACTGGATCTTAGACTAAATTACAAATCCTTACTTTTAAGTTCGTTTTCTGATTAGAATAAAAGTCTATTTCTTTAATTTCTTGTTTCAGATCTGATTAGATTCATTTCATTAACATATGGATCACTTCTGAAAGGGACTAAAAAAGAATATTTATCAGCTTGTATTGTTTCAATATTTTCAATACTTTATTTTAGATTTTCAATTTCATAGTAATAAATTGCCTTTTAAGCTTATTCGACAGTTTTTTCCATTTTTTTTCTCAATTTGTCAATTTATTATTCAACTTTAATTTTTTTATAATAAGATGATTTGATTTAATCTAAATCAAATTGATAGGTTTATTCTTCAGTTTGATGAGCAATATTAGTATTTTCATTAGTCCTTTATCCAAGATGACTTTGGATTTAGAATTTAAGATTTTGATATTTAAGAAAATCATCTATAGAAGAATAAAGTTAAAAATAATCTAATAATTATCGATATTTGATTCTATAATAGGTAGAATCAGTTTTAGCTTTAGCAGTAGTAATTCTATGATTGAATTATTTGAAATGTTCAAAATCCCCAAAAAACTATCCAGAATTGATAATGGCCATAATACTAGGTTTAGAGACAAAATTATGATGATTAGATAATTAGTCTTTCTTATGATTAGACCATTGTATAACTTCAATTTCTCCATTAATAACTAAATAAATAAATTCATCAATATTTCCTTTTTTAAAAATAAATTATCCAACTTTTTTATTTTAGACTTCAAGACTTTATAAGAGAACTAATTAATTTTATCTTTGCCAAACACTAAATATAGGTATTTTAGTAATGAATGCAATTTTTTAATTGGTTAGTTCATGTTAAAATGCTCCAAGTATTCTTTAATAGAGATCATATGTAATAACAGCTAAAATAACTTCAGTTTTAGCAGCAACTGTAGCTGTTCTTGTGACTTTTTATTCTATAGCTATTTCACCAAATTAATCTCCTTCCATTTTGGTTGCAACTTATGTGTAATCAGCAAAAACATATTTTACCCATTCTTCAAAAGAACTTAATTAGAAAATGAGATAATACTTAAATTTTTATTTCTTTAAAGGTTAATTTTCTGAAGTATTTTTAGTTTTAGGAATCAATATAACTAATTCACCTTGTAATACGAAATACATTCTTCTTCCAGGATCACCATGTCTGAATATGATTTTTGTACTATCATACCATTCTAATGTCATTTCTCTAAAAAGTGATTTACAACTTTCTTAATCTAATTTCTCTTTGAATTTACTAAACTAATTTAATTGTGTTCATACCTATAATATGAAAAGTTTTCTTCAAAATACATTTTAACTGCATCTAATTATTCATCTGTTCTATTTTATGAGTATTATTTCAAAATATAGATAGTTCTTTATAATTATATAGTTTTAGTATGAGAACTATCTCTTTACCAAAGAGTAGCTGCCTTTTCTAAAATACTCATATTTCGACGTTCTTGATCTTCCTTTTATTTTGCCGACAACACTATTTATTAAAATGCATTCGTAACTCCTTTTTAAGATGTGCTATTTTTCATATAAAATTTTATTATCTTTTTAACTAGTTAAAAAAATGTATACATTCACAAGTTGATAAATTTACTTCATTTCTTTATATATAAAATGGCAGTATAATATAATCCAGATATTAATAAAATACTTGAATTTAATCATATTCAGTTTTCATAAAAATAATTCATTCTTATCAAGTAATCATAATAAGAATATGATTATAATTATAATTATTAAGCTGAATATATATGAAAGTATATTATTATTATCAATTAATTCTATCTTCCATTACATCAAGATATAAATCAATTCACAATTGTATAATTTATTTAATCAATAGGTTAAACTTGAAGAATTAAGAGATGAAAAACTTTTATATTAAATTAAAAAAATAAAGACTTTTCAGAATATAAATAAGAAAGTAATTTTGAAAATATTAGAAATCTACTTAAAAGAGAAGATCTAATAACATCTGGAATCTAAATTGTTTTATATTAATTGATTTATTTTAAGGATAATTTTCTATGAATTTAAATATATTAAAATATTAGATTATATATTTATGTCATCTCGTAATAATTCTTGTGATACCGCGATAGGATTATAATCAAGTATTGTTTTATTATTTAGAATGAGAACTTATTGCTCTTAAAGCAGAACTGAAAAAGGCATAAAGTGTAATAATTTAATAGTAACACATGTTATAAGTCTAAAAACAATTGATGGATAGAAAATAATCAATAGACAAAGTGAAATAGAAATTGGTAAATAATTTAAATATTGAGAATTAATCATTAGTAACTATATATAGAATATCTAATTAGCGAAATTAAGTAATAAAATTCGAAAAGTTAATATAAGAGAAAACTTAAGAACTTGAAAAAATGAGTTTGGTAAATAAAAATTTGACAGCTGCTAATAATTAACTTATTGTTGAAATGTCTAAATAATTAAATGGACCAACTTCAGAAGAAAAAGAAATTCGAATATAATAAATAAAAAGATTATCAATTATTGATGCTAGACCACCTCCTCCTCCACCTTTACCATTACCACCTTAAAAAACTAAAATAGAATAAGAATAATAACGTAAAAAACCTAAAAGATAATTGAAATAATTACATTGGGAAGCTATTTTAATGTAAAAAGTAGAATAAAGTTTTTGGAATGAATTAGATGATTTAACTATAAAATTAGATTATGAATAATTAGAAGAACTATTCTATTAATAAGGAAATGTTACTTAATCATAATAATAATAAGTACTATTATAAGTAGTACAGTAACCAAATTTGAATTAAAATATATAAATTTTAAATTAAGAAAGATCAGTAAGTATTTTATATTGATAATAGAGAAGTGTAGAATTAGTTATTGCTAAATATCGTCTTACAAGTTAATTAGTAATATAGGCTGTTAGTAATCTCGATTTAAAATTTTTGGATTCTGAAAAAATTGAAGCCTTAATGAAATGTTTACCATAAGGCAAAGAGATTGATCATTTAGAAAAAGTTAAATCTATAAGAAATACTTAATAAATCAAATTAAATATTCCTGAGAAATTCTTAGTTGAATTATATGATATGCCATTTTTTGAAGAAAGATTAAGTTCTATAAATTTTAAGATGAGTTTTATTGATATAAAGAAATCGATTGATATGAAAATGTTATTACTTAAAAATGCTTGTTAATAATTATTACAATGTAAATATTTGGAGAAATTCTTATTGTGTTGTTTAGCAGTTGGAAATTATTTAAATATAAATACTACTAAAGGAAGTATATGATATGATTAATTATTTATAAGTAATAAAAGGATTTAAATTAGAATCGATAGAAAAATTTAATTTGATTAAGGGAAATGATAGAGAAACTTCGTTAATAATTTATATTATAAATGTGGCAGAACAGTAAAATATCACAGTATTTAATTATGAAGATTATGAAGATTAATTGTTAAATAGTTAATTAATGAATTTAATAGTAGAAGTGTCTAAATTTTCATTAATTTAAATATTTAATAATGAAATAAATCAGATTAAGATTGGATTAAAACATTTGGAAAAGATGTTTACAATAAATGACTAAAATATTATAGAAGCTTATCAGGAATTCTAATAGGAAGTATTAGATTATTATAAAGTAATTGAAAATGAATATTTGAATTTACAAAAACTATATGAGAAATTATGTGATCATTATGGTGAGAATTATTAAAATTATGAATCAGAAAAAGTATTCTAAAAATTCAATTAATTGTTAAATTTGGTGAAAAAGGCAAAAATATAATCAATATCAATGAAACTATCTTAAGTAAATGAGAATAGGATTAAAGAAACATAATCTCAATTATCAAGAGTTAGATAGAGCAGTAAATAATTAATATAATACATAAAGTTATGGTAGAAGAATAAGAATAAGGAAATTCTGTTAAGAAATAAGTGGAATAAGCAAAACGATTACCATTACATGAACTATTAAAATTAAAGAGTAAGTTTAAAGCCAAAGGAAATGGGAAATTATAAGAGTGAAGACTGTAGTAATTATCTCATTTATATCTGTTAAATAACAATTATTAAAATATTCGTTGTATGTTTAAATTCAAATTAAATAAATATTAATAATAAATAAAGGATGTTTAGACATAGAGATTTAAATACATTCTTATCAAATTACTAGACCTTTGATAGATAACCTAAGAAACCATATGAATATTTGAATCTGTCATATCATTAATAATTTGATCATTCACCTATAAGAAAATAAGCATAGACTTCAAAACCAAATGATATTTAATATAAGAGTCTTTAAGAACCATCATTCTTGAGATAAAGTTTATTACCTAATTATGAACCTACAAAGTGTTCAAGTTAAAGGAATGGAATTATTAAAGCATATGCTGCAAACACAAATTAAGGAATTGTTAGAGATTATAATGAAGATAGAGTCTCAATAATATTAAATATTATTAAACCATAAAGTAGGAATTCAGAATAATGGCCTAAATGTTCTTTTTTTGGAGTTTATGATGGACATGGTGGAGCTGCATGTGCTGATTTTTTAAGAGATAATTTACATTAATTTGTTGTTAAAGAACCAGATTTTCCATGGAATCCAGTTGGAGCAATCACTAAAGGATTTCAAGCAGCTGAAAAATCATTTTTATAAATTGCATAAGAATCTTATAGTAAAGGAATACCTGAAAGAAGTGGATCATGCGCTATTGTAATATTAATTATAGGAGATAATTGTTATACAGCAAATGTTGGAGATAGTAGAGCTGTTTTAAGTGCAGCATCTGGAAGAAAAGCTATTGCTTTATCACATGATCATAAACCTGAATTAGAATAAGAAAGAATAATGAAAGGAGGTGGATCTGTTTATTAAACTTATGGTATTAATGAAGAAGGAATGCAAATATTAGGACCAGTTAGAGTTAATCCTGGAAGATTATCAGTTTCAAGAACTTTTGGAGATATTGAAGCTAAATTAGAAAAGTTTGGTGGAAATCCAAAAGTAGTTATAGCTGAACCTGAAATAAAACAATTCAAAATATCAAATGAACATGATTTTATAGTTTTAGGAAGTAATTTAATATATTTTATGTAAAGGCGATGGAATTTTTGATAAATTAAGTTCAACTGATGTTATGAATATCATTTGGAAAGACATATTAAATTATTAAATGGGAAATAATTTACATACAGTTTTATCTACTTCAGTAGAATCAGTATTATAAGAAAGCATATAAAGAAAGAGTACAGATAATGTTACTTTATTAATTGTTGCCTTTTCAGTGGCATCTTTAAAAGAAGAAGAATTGAGAATTAAAACATCATCATCTATTGAAAAATTAATAAAAGTTCCATTAACAAATAATATTCCTAATATGAGAATGAGGTAGAAATCTAATGTTTAATTTAAGTTATTCCAAAAAAACAAATGATGAAAACAATCCTTTTTTTATTAACACTTAAAAGATGAATCCACATCCTAAAAATAGTAAATAAAAAGTAGAAGAAACAACAACTAGATATAAACCTAGTTATATTAACTGATTATAACATTAGAATAATTAATTCTTTTTAATAAAGTAATCCATTTAGTCATGTTCTTTTTACTTTTTAACTGTATGGTCTTTAAGTGTTAGTTTATGTTATCTCTTCATCTAGACCAGCTTCAACCAATTTTTATTTCAATCCTTTTAACTATTATTCCAATAATTAATTTTTGGTTTACAGAGTTTCAATTTAAGTGGCTAAATCTGAATTACGATGTTATTCAAAACGTGATAGATTCTACTTGTTATAATTTTAACCCTTTATTAGTTTACCCTTCTTTAAAAATCTATTTGTAACATAACCATTTACTAAATCAACTGATTAATTAAGTGGTTATAAATTAGCTTCATCTTAAAGAATTACACTATTCTCCCTTATTAATACTCAATAATATACTTCTTATTAATGACTCTTACGTCTCTGTTCATGCTATTAAGTTGAATTAGCTCTGTTCTGTGATTTAAGTAAGGATTCATATTATGATATCTATTAAGCTAATTTAATCTCTAAACTCTTTTTTCTTTCTTGAACCTAATTCAAATGTGTTAAGAGATGCAAATTTTCTTAGGTTTTTAAATAGATTTCTTAATCTCTCCATAATAATAATTTTTTAAATTTTTTATCATTTTCTTAAGAAGATTTGACCAAGAATTAATTTTATCTACTTAATTCATTAGTAATTTCACCTGTGAAATGTTTTTGATAAAGTTATTTTAATTATTGAGGCCAATCCTTATTTAATTAATATTTAATACAGATTCTCTGAATTCATGAATCATTGATGTTATGTCTTTAATAAATAATTTGATAGATATTTCAGTCTTTTTATCTTATTCAGTTATATTTTCTGGATTCCTAATATCATCGTTTTTTTAGCTTTTACTTATGTACTTTGAATACATTTATTTCATAAAATCAACCCATTCCTATATATTAAAAAGACAACCTTACTTTTTCTTTCTTTTCATGATAACAATTATATATATCCATTGTTATTTTTTTGGATAAATCTTGATATTTCTTACAATTCTATTTTATTTTATCATTTTCTTCATTCATAACTTTAATTTAATTAGTCATTCTTTTATCTTTTTCTTCATAATTTTTTAATTTTGTTGATAATTCATTTATTTCTTCTTCTAATTTTGGAATACTTTCAAGTAATTCTTTAATCTTTTTATCTTTCGGTTCCATTTCTGTTTACATTTCATAAGTTTTATAGCTTAAAACCAATTTAGACTTTTATAAATCTCCTATGTATTTTTAATATTATTTAATTTATTCATTGCAATGAGATAATCCCTATTCATGTAAATCAATTTTATCCATCAATTCTTTATTCTAATTTTATAATTCTTATATATATTTTTCACAATCTTTTTATCTTTATTTTTCCAATTCTAATTATTCTTTAACAAAATCAATTTCTTTGCAATTATATTTTTCAGATTTATATAGAACCAATTACTTATCTTTTTTTAAGATTTCTTTCTATAATTCTTCAATCTTTTATTTAAATTTTTATTTAGTACATTCTATATAATCATTTAATATATCATCATCTAAAATGATTGATTGATTATTATTTTATAATTTTTTAATGTCATTTTTATTAGATATGATAGTATCATAAAGTAATTTCAAATCAGATTAAAATTTACATTTAATTTCCTTAATTTATTTAGAGCAATCACATTCTAACTCTTTTAAGTTTTATTAATATTTTTATCTTTCTTCAATTAGAATTTATTCCAATTATAGATATTTTTCATTTTCTATCATTATTTTTTTCTCATAAAGAGTTTCTAATTCTTAAACTGCTTTGAATTGATTGTTTTCTATATTTCTAAATAAATTAAAATGTTATTTTTCTTATTAAACTTTTTCATTTTTGATTTATTGATAACTAAGATCTCTAAATTCGATTTCTTCGTTAAATTGTGATTAAAATTCAGATTGTTACATAAATAATAATATTAATATAAATTATTTGTATATATAATGACATCATTTTCCAAACAATGTACTTCTGATAATAGGCAATGAGTCTTAAAATGTTTAATCAGTTCTAACATCTAAGGTGTTTTTACAAACAATCAAGCCATCCTTATTTGTCATTAAAATTCCACCAAAACATTTTTTATCGTTTTCAGTTTTAGATATAACCTTAAGTATATATATAAATATTTAATACTTCTTAAGCTGATTCTTGTATAGAATAATCTTAAACACTTTTAATTGAATTGTCAATAAGTGTTCTTTCATCTAAACATTTTTCTTCATCGATATCAATTGTTACTTCAAATTCTAATCCATTTAATTCTTTCCTTAGAATGTCTTAGAATTCAGAAATAGCATCATCAATAACATTTCTTACATGTCTAATATCACGATATAAACATCTTTAGAATTAAAGAATATAAATACCTTATTACAACTTCATGTTCAAATAATTTAATTAATCCTTAAACCATTAAATTCTTAAGTAATTCTTCATAAAACCTTTCATCTTATCTGATCATTTTATAAATTTGATATTATGACTAAATGATTATAAGAATATATATACATCTGAGAAAATCTTAGTTAAAGCTTAATTTCTAGCATTCATTAATCTCATTCTAGCACCATTTACAAGAGCACTATGTTTAATTCTCTCTTGTTAAGCTTTCTTCTTAAATTTTGTATTAAATTCTTCTTAAATGTTAGATTTCTCTCTTTCCACAATTTGTTTTTTCTCTTTCTCAAATTACTTGAAGGCTTTAACTTCAATTTCAAAACATTTCTCCCTTGCTTCTTAGAGCACAAATTCAGCCAAAGATATCTAATCTTACAACATTATTAATAAATATTTATTAAATATATAATTTACAATATTAATCAATAGATATACATTATAATAAATCAATCAATCAAACTTATTATATCTATTCTTAATTAACATTTCCTAGTAATATATTTATTTAGGATAATCTTATATAGAAATTTATTGAAATGTTGAGCTATTCTAATAAACCCTATTTCTTTAGTAAAGATTAATATCCTTTATTTAATTAATCTATTAAAGTTGTTAAATTATCATTTATCTATCTATCTTTATTTATTTATTAGTATTAATATAAATATTAAGGCTAGAACTAGTTGGATAGATATTAGAAGATAGATCTTAATAATTCTGATTAATTATAAGGAGAATAAGAATAATATAAATAAACAGCTACCTCTTATCCTGATGATGGATTAAGAAGAATTCTATCCAACAGGATCATTCTTATCCAATATAAATTTAAGCAAATTATAATCAATTATTATGGAATCATTTCATAAAGGGTATAAAGACTATTGATTATGCATACATTGTTAATCTTAAAATATTATTTATTACTGATAATTTCTTAATCATTTATTATCAATATATATTACAAGAATATCCTAAAAATCAATAATTCCATTCTGATATTTTCTAATCATCACAAATCCTATTTTCATTTTTATCGTTTGTTTAAACACTAAAATATTAAATTTATTTTGGACTATTCTCTAGTTACCATCTTTCTGATTATTATTTATTAAATTAATATTTATTTCCAATATTTTTCTTCTTTTTCTCTTCTATTTACTTCATTATTACTTTTGATACTTATATCTTCTCTTCACTTAGACTAAATAATTCATTTATTGCATTATTTTCTTAATTTGATAATAATTTATAGAAATCTGTAAAATCAATCAAATTTTCATCATTTTTACTATATTCTTTTCTAAGCAAAAAATAACAATAATGATCAACTTTATATGTTTTGTACTTACAATACGAATAGTATACATTAAAATCAATCTAACTATGTAATTATTATTTTAATTATTATAATTCCATGAATTTTTTACAATAAAATTATAGAAGTTCAAAAACTTTTGCATTTATTTATATTATTCCTTTTATTTTATATTCAACCTTTCTAAAAGTCACTTCTTATCTCAAAAATGGATTATCTATGGATATAATCATGTCAAAAAAACTAATCATTTTTATTTTATATTATACTCTTAAAAATTTAAATTACCATCAAGATCGCTATCAAATATTTTATATATCATTGATATTCCNTATAGAAATTTATTGAAATGTTGAGCTATTCTAATAAACCCTATTTCTTTAGTAAAGATTAATATCCTTTATTTAATTAATCTATTAAAGTTGTTAAATTATCATTTATCTATCTATCTTTATTTATTTATTAGTATTAATATAAATATTAAGGCTAGAACTAGTTGGATAGATATTAGAAGATAGATCTTAATAATTCTGATTAATTATAAGGAGAATAAGAATAATATAAATAAACAGCTACCTCTTATCCTGATGATGGATTAAGAAGAATTCTATCCAACAGGATCATTCTTATCCAATATAAATTTAAGCAAATTATAATCAATTATTATGGAATCATTTCATAAAGGGTATAAAGACTATTGATTATGCATACATTGTTAATCTTAAAATATTATTTATTACTGATAATTTCTTAATCATTTATTATCAATATATATTACAAGAATATCCTAAAAATCAATAATTCCATTCTGATATTTTCTAATCATCACAAATCCTATTTTCATTTTTATCGTTTGTTTAAACACTAAAATATTAAATTTATTTTGGACTATTCTCTAGTTACCATCTTTCTGATTATTATTTATTAAATTAATATTTATTTCCAATATTTTTCTTCTTTTTCTCTTCTATTTACTTCATTATTACTTTTGATACTTATATCTTCTCTTCACTTAGACTAAATAATTCATTTATTGCATTATTTTCTTAATTTGATAATAATTTATAGAAATCTGTAAAATCAATCAAATTTTCATCATTTTTACTATATTCTTTTCTAAGCAAAAAATAACAATAATGATCAACTTTATATGTTTTGTACTTACAATACGAATAGTATACATTAAAATCAATCTAACTATGTAATTATTATTTTAATTATTATAATTCCATGAATTTTTTACAATAAAATTATAGAAGTTCAAAAACTTTTGCATTTATTTATATTATTCCTTTTATTTTATATTCAACCTTTCTAAAAGTCACTTCTTATCTCAAAAATGGATTATCTATGGATATAATCATGTCAAAAAAACTAATCATTTTTATTTTATATTATACTCTTAAAAATTTAAATTACCATCAAGATCGCTATCAAATATTTTATATATCATTGATATTCCTTGTACAGATAAGTTTGGAAACTGATCTTAAAGTTAAGTTATATTTAAAAGCATTGAATTATTAGTCAATGTACTCCAATAACTGTAAGATTCAAAGTTCTCAAGTGAACATAAGGAATGTTTATAGTTCTCTGCCTCTTAACAAATTTAACTTAAAGTATCGAAATATTTATGTAAAGTGATCATAAAAATAATATAATATAATTATTACAAAGATTAAATCAAAATTCTGCTTCTTCTTCATCATAATCATATGACATTTAATAATTATTAAAATGAGGGCCATATTCAGATATCAAATCATTTAAATCAGATTCAGCTTCAGTGAATTCCATTTTATCCATTCCTTAAAGTTCATAAATATAAACAAATGCCTTTCTTTTAAACAGTTTAATAAAATCTTCTTAATATTTCTAAAGATATTTTTTAAATCCATTAGAATTGCCTAAAAATCCAATAATGTTTTCATGATCTCTATGTTAAATTCTAGTATGTACTCTATAATGAGTATCATGACCATTAATTTAATAGAGATCATCTTTTTTAATTAACAATGATTGAGATTCAGGCATTTCAAAACAATTACCTCTCAATTAGATTTGATAAGAAAGATATTCAGTAGGTAAATTATCTTCAAAAGAACATAATTTATATTTTTATTTTAGAATGTCAGTCATACTCCAATTAATTTAATTAACAATCATGTATTTAGGTTATAAAAAATGTATTCTAGGAAATGGTATTAAATTTAATGTAAGTTTTTTCATTCCACCATTTATAAATCCTGGAAATCGATATGAAGCAGTTGTTTGAATTAAACTTTCTGCCATAATTTTATTACAATTCTCATGATTTGAGGTTAAGAAATTGTTTTCACAAATATTGTATAATGCAACATTATCATAGACTGTTACAATATCTACAGTTTCAATCATTTAGTGCATTACAAATACTGTATTATATATTTCCAAATTACTATGTGTAATTCCTTAAGAAAACACAGGATTACAATGAACTATTTTAGTTAAATCTTTTTCACGAAAGTATTATATAAGATTACTTGCAATTCCTGAACCACTTCCACCTCCTGTTGAAAAAAACATCATAATACCTTAAAGATTGTCTGATGTTTCAAAATATTTATCTAAAATATGTTTACATTCATCCATCAATTCAGCTCCTTCAGTATATTACCCTGTAGCATAACTATTATTACTTCCACAATTCTTTGAAAAACAACAATTAGGATCAATAATCACATCTTTCTATAAATGTAATCTATCAATCGAACCTAATCATATTAAATTATATTACTTGGTTCTAAATCTAAAAATAGACATCTAGGTATATATTGCTATCGAGAATTTTCATTATAAAAAACATTAATTTTTTACTTATATCTATCTTAATTAATTATTTCTTAGACATTATTTAAACAATGATCATAATTTAATTATTTTATGAATTCCACTCCTACATTTATTCCACATTGTCCTATTCCTATTATTATTATTTCTTACATATATTAAAAATATAAACTTTATTTTACATTTAAATCATTTAAATATTATATATATTTCAATTCTTATCAAAATTTAATATATTTTATACAGAGTATGTATAAATTTATCATTCTTATTATTATAATTTATTTATCAAAATCAACTTTATTTCTCATTATCTTTTTGATGCCATTGTTTAAGAAAAATGGATTAAATTTTTCAATTAATTTAACTTTTTTTATTAATTACATGTCATCTTAATCATTTCTGGCATCTCAGTAATTATTAAGAATTTATCAGCATTCTTAAAATAATTATTAATATATTTACTTTTATAATAGATTCTAATACAGAACCTATTTAATCTTTAAGACCTTTTTTCTTTTTATAGCAATCTTTAAACTGTCTACAAAATGCTTCTTGATTTGTTATTTTTTCCTAAATTACATATAAAAAATGAATATTTCTTGATAACTTATGTTTCAATTTCAATTCTAATTTAATTTAAATTATTTCAGAATCTGAAACATTTAACTAATAAAATCAATATTTTTTTACACTAATCTAATTCAATTTATTATCATACTCTTTTAAAGGACTTTAAAATATTTATCGAATTGTGTCTTCCTTAAAATTCAATATATTGTAATGTAAATTTAAATCTGATAAACCACAAAATTGATTTTCAAAAGATTACATGCATTCTATTACTTTTACAATAAATTATAAAAAAAAATCACTTGGTTTACGAACTATAAACATTACTATTGACTATAAGATTATATGAAATTAAATACATCTTAATCTTCTGCACATTTTTTCTCTTAATTCAATATCTAATTTATCTTTACATATTAATCATCAGATACTCTTTATGTTTAAAATATAGCTGAAATTTCATTGCTATTAAAAGGATATGATTTATATAAATTTTTTATAGATTTACAAAGAACTTAAATGAAAAACACATATGTATGCTTCAATAATTCAGAGCTTAAGTCTTCATTTACGAATTATTTACGATGAATAATTTAATCAAATCTATTACTGTTTTTTTATATGAAAGCTTAAGATTTCTTATTTTCAGACATAAGAATTTATTAATCAGATCTAGAATTAATTTCTATATATTTTTAATTTCTGATAATGTAATAAGGTTCATAATTTTGATCATAAACTTTTTATTTTTAGACTAGAATACATAACTATTTTGAACATCTTTTAAAACAATTAAATTATTCTTAAAGAATACTCAATTAAAAGAATTTCTTATTCGATTATTAATTTAAAAAACCGTTTTAATTTTCAATATTTTTTAACTATTTTTCCAGTAATAAAACTTCATCATTTATAGGATTTAAAGTTTGGTTAATTTCATTTTTTTATGATTCTAGTTAATTAATCTCTAAATTAAGTTTTTCTTCAACTTATTTTTGTTAATTAATACAATCCTTAATTTTTTCTGACAATAATGTTATTTTAGATGTATTTTCTAATTCTATACCAATCTATGGAAAATTTAATTATCCATTTTATGCTGTTAATTAATTATACTCTATTCTTATTTATATCAAACTATCAATTTAATTATTTAACAGCTCAAAACATTCAAATAAGGGTTAGAAAGATTTTTATTAATTAACTTCATGATCTATAGAGCTTATTTAAGTATGTAATCTAATTAATTCACTTAGTTAATATTATTATTATTATTATTCCGTTTCTGTTTCTACATTTATTCTTGCCTTTACTGATTTAAATCTTGACTGAAATTTTGGGTAGGTTTTTTAAATTTCTACAGTATAAAGTGATGGAACAGAATTCAAATTATTTTAAAGATCTATATTGCTCCATAGAGTGATTGATTTTGAATTTCTTTCTTAAACCTTCAATGTTGGCCTATCTGCTTATGATTTTTTTTCATACATTTTAATTTTTAATCTATTAATTATATTCCTAAAATAATTGTAAATATACATTTTTATGATTAAATAAATAAATAAATTTTAATATAAAAGAATATTATTTAATCAACATAATCATGACATTGATTCTCTTTTTGATGATTAATGAGTTGAAAAGTTTTTACTTAATCTTGCCTTCTATTTATATACTTTAGCCTGTTCCTTAATTTAAATTAGCTTTTCTGGTTCTCCTTAATTAAATCTAGTAAATGAAAAAGAACTTTCTATCAATTTTATCTATAATTAAATATATTCTTTACTTCAAAATTCACTTTTTATAATAAAGATCTATTAAATTTAAATAAAGGAGATTTCTCATCTATATTTTTATTTAATAAACTTTATAATTTTAGTAATTTGCCAAAATCAAGTGACATTTTTAAATTATACACAATTAGTTTGTAAGCATCTTTAAATTTCCAAGGAATTTAACCACATTTTTAATCAAAACTAGGAAAATCAATAATCGGTTAAATTTTATCTATAAATAAATAATTATCTTACCTGCAAATAATAATTAACCATTGTTTAAACCTTCAGAAAACCAATAATTCACTTATACATTATCAAAGTTTCCATTTATATTAACTACAAAAAATTCTCCATCCCCTTAATTTTTTTCTTAATAATCAATCAATAAATTTTCATTATTAGATTCGAATAATAAATCATCTATAAAATCAGGCATCCTTAGGTTTATTTTTTACTTTTTTAATTTTAAGCTTGCTTTGTCAAATTTAATAATAATTTGATTTGAACCTAAAGAAGTTTCTGGTATTATTAATTATGAATTTTAGATTGATATTTTGTAATTAAAATTATCCTTTTCTTTAAGAAAATCTTCTTCCTATTTTATTTGTAATTATAAATCAAAATCCTTTTAGTATTTCTCCTTCAATTCATCTAAGTTTTTTTCTAAAATTTCTTCGATTCTTTATTAAAATGCTTCTAATTCCTTAATATATCTTGAAATTAAATAGAATTTAACATTTTTAATGTATAATACTTAATTTTCTAATTTAAAAATAAAAGGTTATTAATTATCAATAGGTTCTATTAAATTTTAATATAAAATTTATTCATTATTAATATTATGAGGTTTCATTTCAATTTAAGATAGTGATAATTCTAAATTAGTTTGGTTTTTTTTCTTGATTTATATTTGATGAAATTAAAAGGCAAAAAAATCTTATTCTAAATCTTATAATTTAATAATTAAGGAATCAACATATAATTCAATAGCATACTTATAAGGTGTTTTTTAATTGTTAGGATTTTTTGCAAATAAATTAATAGCAAAAGATTTTTCTCTATATTCATTAATAAAAAGTTCTTGTAAAAAAATAAATTTTAATAGGTGTTACTTTAAAGATATTGATTCTTCAATATTGATTAAATAGAAACTATTGATAGCTATTAATAAATCTTAAATTTTTTATTAAGAAAGAATTATTTTTGCCTATTCAATTTACAATTTTATAATAGGATATGAATTTTAAAATAATAAAGTAATATGTAAAGCATATGAAGTACCTGTTTCTTTTCCAGGCATAACTAATAGATTTTCTTTTTACCTTCCCATAATACTTATTTAAATTTCATCAACTGATAAACGAAGTTCTTCCTTTTATTTTTTAACAATTATAGTTTTGATATCAACTTATGATACTTAGTTAAAATTAAATTTAATAAAATTACATCTTATAACTTAATCTTCTTCATTAGATATTACAGATTATCGATTTTTTTATGACTAGGAACTTCTTTTTAAAAGAGAATTTCCTTTAATATTTCCCATTAAATTAACCTAAATGAAGGCTCTTAATTAACTTAATTTAAAGAAAGTTTCATTAGATTATAAATAAATATTTTAAATAAGAGCACAAACAATTAAGTCATCAAGAAGTTTTAATGGATTTTATTTAAATTGTAATTTTTCTCTTTATTATTTTATAAGATCTTTATTAATTAAATTATAAGCATTTTCTTAAATATTCTTAATTGTTAAAATATTTTTGATTATAGTAATAAGATTATTAGTGGCAAATTAATTAGTAAAAATAACTTTAATATTATCAATTCCAAAAAAAAGTTTAATTTTAGAATTTTTATCTGTTTAATAATCATCAATTACACATGAAAGCATTTAAGACTTTAAAGGTCGATTACAATAATAAAGTAAATAAATTGGAGTTTAATAATAGATAGATGATAAATTGTTTGATTATTACATTAAATCTTTTTCTTTATCATCATATATGATAAATTCTTAATTAAACATTTCTTTTTCTTGATTTCTACAATAAAAAATAAATTTATCATCTAGTTTGTCACTTAATAGATGAGAATTTTGAACTAATAATGATGGTTAGAAAATAATATAATTAATATCAGAATTTCTTTCATCTATTTCATCTTAAGAGTATTATTCAAATGATTATTATTTTGATCTCATTTATTTAAGAGATTTATTTCTCTCTAATTGAGGATGTTAAATAGAAACTTATTCTAATTTATACATACTATTTTAATGAGATGCATCACTACTTTAAGGTGTTTTTTAACAATGAATAGCAATAGTATCTTTAAAATATCCTTTATCATGAGTAATTATAAATAAAGGCATTTCAATAAGTGTAATATAACAAATACTGTTTCTAGATTTTGGAGTACTAGAAAATTAGATTCTAATTCCATCAATTCTTTTCTTTTCTTTTAATTATTATTATTATAGAGATTTAAATCGATCTTTTATTTTCTTTTGATCTATCAATTTATTCTCTATTTCAAATAATGTAAATAAATTAATATCATTATTCATTTTTGGCATTACTCCAAATATAATATTACTTAAATAAATACTCTTTCTATATTTTATTATACAATGTTTACAATCCTTCTTTTGTTTTTTATGCTCATTTAATAATAATTATAATTCTGCTCTTATTAAACTATCCTTACTCATAGAATATTTATTTTCCATAAACTTTTATTATTTTCCTTTATCAAAACTTTTATTTAAAATCATTAATAGCTCAATAAAACAAATCTATGAATCATTTATTTATAAATCTAACCATGGAAATTAAATATAAATCTTTTTATCAGTCAATAATGGATGATTTTTAATTAGAGAGTCTAATTAAAATAAAATGAACTAAGATTTCAATATATATGATTTTATTCCAGATATTTTATTTTTTGGTTAATTTTATTATATTTTTTAATCTTAATTTAATGTTGCTGAATGTTTAATTTAATGACTAAATTAAAATTACCTTTATTAATTTGTATTTTTTTAATGAGAAGAAGGAGAGTTTAATTATTCTTTACCATTTTTAAATAATTGTATTTGTTTTTCATAATTTCTCATTTCTTCATTATAATATTTGTAATCTATTGAAAAATATTTATGACCAATTAATATTTATTCTATTGAGACTTTCTTTATAAAATAATATCTCTATTAAAGGATGAATGCATCTTTATTTGATTAATAAAATTCTGTTAAATAATTTTAATATTCTTTATCATCCAAATTTACTGTTTGAATGTTAAGATTTTTAAATTGAATCTTTAATTCTGTCTTAATCTTTCCAGATATTGAATCAGATACTATTTTTATTTTTTGTTTGCCTTCCATTTATAAAGAAAATTTCCATTAATTTTTATTTTACATCTCTTTATTTAAAGGTTTACTTTTAACAACACATTCAAGTAATTTTTGATCTGCTTTGCATTATTTATATGATGGAGACTAAAATATTTCTTATTTTTCATATTTAATAAAATTTAGAATAGAAGAAACAGTTTTAGTAGATATCAAAGTTTAAAAAGGTTTAAATAAAATAATTATTTCATTTAATGGAGCTTATTAAATAGGTATAGTTTTATCCTTCTATATTCCTTTATGTTTATGATTATTAGAAACAATCCTATATTCAGATTATTCACCTGATAAAGATAAACAAATTGTAACTGTGCAAATATCTTATTCTTTCAATGATTAAATTGTTGGAAAAGTTAATTTTTCTTTTAAATTTTAAATACAAATTGGAAGAAGTATTTCACCATATTCTTCTATAAATGGAATAAACAAAACTCTTCTTATAATTTCAATTAATTTGCTATGAGCATTTTATATAAATAAGCTTTTATCATTATTATCACATTAAACCCAATGGTTATTTTTATCTTTTTCAGAAGAAGATATTGCAGCATTTCTTATTAATTCCCATTTTTTTTCTACATATTGTTATCTAGATATATGAATAAAACAATAATCTTCTTATTCTTGTCTATCATCAAAATATTTATTATATGACTTATATTATTCCAATGTAAAATCTTAAAAGTTATTCTTATCCTTTTCATATTCATCTAAAAACGATTTTACATTTCCCATTAAATTCTATTTTAAAAATTCTCCTAACAATTAATAACAGAGTTCACTATTTAAAAATTGTTAAGAATCATTAGTAATTGAAATCTCAAAAATTTCATTAAAGAAATCAGAATATTTAATCTAAGATTTTTTCTTATGAATATTAGTTTATTATTATTATTGAATTTATAATGATGATAAATGCTTCAAATGAGATGCTTATTAATTTATACCAGAAACTAAAGGTGATTATATGTTTATTAAAGAATCTTGTTCTTCCATAACTTTTAATAACATACCTGGAGCTATAATTCTAATATCACCAATATACATTCTATATTAAATATCTTTTGATTTCTTAATAGAAGGTGTTTAAATAGTTCCATTTTAATAAATATATAAAGGAACCCTTATACCAATAAAATTGATCATTAGAACAAACTTTTGATGATATAATTAATCATTTGTTTACTTTAATTCAAAACTATTACATTAATCAGAACTATTAGATGATTATGAAATAATTGATCCTACTCCATTTAAATCTTCAATATCTTCATAAAAACTATCAACTATTTTAGCAGTTTAAAATGATTTATCTTCATTTATTTTCTATGTTTCTTAATAAACTTAATTAAAACTATTATTATAAGATGATTATCTTGATTTTTTTCTAGAATAATTCGTCTATTTTAACAAACGAATATGATATTTACACTAACAAAATTAAAAAATCTTTGTATTTTCAGGTGTGTATTTAACATAATTACTTATTCTTTATTCAAATAATAATATGAAAATAGAATGAATTTCTAAAGTAAATTATATTTTAATTTAATCAGGATGATTATTTTCTCCCTTTAAATAACTTTATAAAACATTAGTTTTATCTCTTTCTAAAATTTCATATAAACTAATTTTTTCATCTAATTCTAATTCAATAGGAATATCATCATTCCTTTTAGTATGATCTTTAAATGAATTTTGATTATTTATTGTATTTGTCCAAATTTCTAATAAAGGTTTAACACTTTATTTATTTTAGCCATCCTTAGATGAGTTATAATATCTTTTAGCTTCTATTCTTATTTCCTAAAATGCCCATTCTCTATATTTTAATAGATCTTTCAATGATAATTCATCTTCACATTTTGCTATTTTAGATTCATCTTTTGTTGTCCAAGATGATAACCATGGAACTAAAATTATAGTTTATTTTCTTTTATATAATTCAATATATCGTTTCATTAAAACTAATTTTTTTGAAGAATAACTTAAATCTAATTTTTTAATCTTTTATTTAAGAATGGTAGATTTAATTAAATATTTCCACCATTCTGAATAAGAGGCCTTTTAAATCTCCTTAATTGGTCTAAGATGAAAATTATCTTAAATCACTTCTTAACATTAAAGGGTTTCATTCAATTTAATTAAATAATCTTTTTAATTCTTATTCAATTAAATTATTATAGGAGATTTTATCAATATTTATAATATTTAGATTGGTTGAGTTAACTATTCATAATTTCTATTTATCATATATTTAATTTCAATATCTATAGGTGTTAATATCATTTAATCTTCTTTTTTTTACAATTTATTAAAAAGGTCATTTTTAAAAGAGATACTCAATTTTTTAATTTCAATCAATTTATATGTGCAATTAAGATCATTATTGAATAATTATTTAAAGTCCTTATCAGTTGCTTTTATTTAAGCATCAAATTTTATTCTTAAGATTGTTTCATAACCAAAAATTGAATGATTAAAAAATCTAAAATTAAACTACTTAATAGTTATAGTTAAATTATTGTATATTCCATCTACTATTTTTTATATCCAATTTGGTGGAGATAATTTTTCGAAATATTTTGCCATTTATTCTTCCCACAATTTAAGTTTATGTTTCTTTAAATTTTCAATTCCTTAAGTCTGATGATCCTTGTTATTTGCAAATTTATTAGCTTCTTAAATAGTACAAACAAGAAGATCAATTCCATCTATTATAATTTCTGGTTGTTATTTTTTGTAATTTAAAGGCATCTTTAAACAATAATATTAATGAAACTTACATTAAGGGTGATCTAATCGATTTTTCCATCTATTATATATAATGGGAATTTGAAATTTAGTAATGCTTATTTTTTGATGCACAAATTCTTCAATACTATATTTGACGAAATTCCTAAAGAAAACTTTAAAATAAGGAACTTATTACTTTAGCCATGTTATTTTAAGAGAAATCTTACAAATATTCTAGAAGATAAGATTAAAGTCTTTTAATAAAATATTCTTCAATATCCTTAGCCATTTAACTTATTAAATTTAATCATATATAATAACGATTATATAAAATAGATTTTTTTATTAGAAAGATGTTTTGAATTGAATTATAATATAGAAATAATAATCCTAATATAATAATAAAGATTTTATTTTTAAATAATAATATTATAGTGAAAATGAAGATGATTATAGGACAATTTTAAACATAATAATATTTTATACTTCAATACTTCATCATTTTGGATAAAGGATATCATAATGTCCAGGTCTATACAATAAATTAATGAAAATAGAATTTGGATTTGCATCTTCTGGAATTTAGAAAATAGTAGCATCAAAGGTGGCTACATTACCATCTAAATAAAAAATTCTGATAGGAATTTATAAATAATTTTGCAATGCTATAATTTACATCTATAAATTATATAGATTTTCTTACTTAATCTGCTTCTCTATCAATAGGATCCACTTCTTATTAACAAAATAATTCAACAGTTCCAGTTTCTATATATCCTTCAAATAAAAATGAATTTGCTTTGATATATCCAGATGTCAACATTCTCATATACATAATAAGATAATCTGATGTAATTTTATTACAGAAAGCATCAACTATTCCTTATATAGTAATATTGTTAGGACATAGTTTAATTTATTTCATTATTTCCTACATAAATACTTTTGCAAATTTACATCATAAAAATCATCAATAACAATTGATTCATATCCTACAGCTTTTAAATCTGTCTTTGAATTAGTTATAATAGTGCTGAACTTATTTAATAGTTGCTAATCTTTTAATTAAATAATTTATTCAAAAATTCTAAACAGAACCGCTCTATAGAAACAACTACCATCTCTTCTTACTCTTCTGAAAAATGGATAAGATTCACGGATTTTCTACAAATTCAACATTTTAACTTACTTAAATCTTTTATAGAAAACCTTAATTTTCTAAATATTCTGATTCTAGTATTTGTAATTCTATTGGTTAAGTAATAATAAATGGATCTTATGCCTCTATTTCATTTTTTATAGTATCCAATTACTTTTGGTGATACTCATATAATTCTTGATTATATGCATATTGATTCGATGATTATTATTATTAACTCATTATTACTTTTAATTATATATTTTTTAAGTATAAATTATTATTTTTAATTCATTACTATCTAATTTGTTTCATCAATGATGAACAATTCTCTTTTTCTTTTCTGAAAAACAATGTTTTCAAGTAATATAATTTATTATTCATTATTAACTTTTTTAGATTATTATATCCAAACTTTAAATTTATTTTTTAAATTGATGGACTTAATAAAATAAAGAATAAACTTAACCATTTTTCATAATCCCAAACTTTATTCCCAAATAACAAAATATAAATTTTTATACATTTTCTCTTAATTACAATTTTGTTAATCTGCTTATAATAATTTTATTTATAAATAAAATGTTTCATTCTATTAATGACGATCCATTAACTTTAAGTCAATCGAAAATTGAATAGTTTGAACTAAAACTTACTTCTGACATTTAATTTTTATTACAGGTTGATTTTAATTTTAACTCCCCTAAAATCTAGATTGCAATGTAAAATCTCAATTTTACAGAGTAAGATCTAATCTAAAAGAAATTCTCTTATTTTTTAATTTAAGGAGAAGAAAATAATATAACTGAATAAAGGTATCTTTATCATCTACATTAAATTGCACAAAGAAGAAAACTATTAGTTAAAGAAAGAAATAAAATAAAAAAAGAAGAAATTGAATTATAGAAAAATGATTAATTGTTTAATACTAGATATTATTCACAAACTGAAAGTTTCCTTAATAATAATATTGAAAATGCAATATCTTTATTAGATAAAAGAATAGAATTATAGTAGATTAAAAAAGATAAAACACAATTAATTCTTAAGAATAAGATAAGGGAATAAATTGAAGAAGAATTAAAAATAATGAATGAAAATAAATTATAAGACGAACAGAATTTAAGAATCAAGAAATTAAAAAAATAAAATCTTTAATCAATAAGTGATAGAGCACATTCTTTTAATCTTAAAACTTAACAAATAGCAAAAAAACATCAATAATCTATCTAATTAGAATAAGAAAAAGCATTTGAAAAATAAAAAGAAATTCTTTAAAATAGTTAATTTGAGTAAAAAATCAATTATTTTTAGATTAGATGATTCAGAAAGAAAGTATCAAAATAAAATTAAATAGAAAGAAAAAATGTTGAAGGAACTACTTAAATTAAAATAAGTAAATGATAGAATTAAGTAAATTAAACAATAAGAAATTTAGTAATGTAGTGAATTATACACAAGAATATAATCTAAATTAAATAAATCTCATATTAATAGACTAAGTTTGTATGATAATAATAAGGCAACAACCATTCCATAAATAATTTAATCCTATCATAAAGTTGATGAATCTTAAAAAAATTTAGAAAAATATATCTAAAAATAGACAAAATATATTAGTAATTCTAAAGATTCATAAAGATAATCAAAATTAAAAAAAAGAAAAAATATCAAATAATATATTAATTTAGATAAGTAAATTAATTATACCAAAATTGAAGAAACATATCCAGATAAAATAAGTAAACAAATATCTCCTTAATTAAATAAAAACACCAAATCTCGAAGTTTAGTTAATTTAGATAAAATCAATCTCTAATAATTAGAAAAAGTTAATAAAGTACTTGAAAAATAAAGATCAAGTAACATTCTGTAAACTTAAATTAGAGAAAAAAAATAAATTCTTAGAGAAGCAAGCAAAAGTAATTTTTAATAGAGAACTCTATTTTAAGAATTTTAGAATGATTTATCTAAAATTAAAAACAATGTTTCAAAAGAATTTTTGTTTAAGTAAATTTCTAAATGGGATTGTTTAGATTTAGTAAATAAGTATTACAAATGAATTATTTATATTGGTTTTATAATATAATATAATATCAATATTCATCCTCTTATTATTGATTTAAATGTTAAATAGAAATGTATTAGGTTTAAATAGGTTAGATATCTGATTACATAATTATCTAGTTTTCTGATTTTAAATTTAATGCTTTTTATAATTACATATCAGGCTAAACTTATTTATACAAGTAAAAAAGCAATGAATACTCCTAAAATTCTTTTTTTAAATAAATCTTATTATTTGGTCCTAATAATCTCACAATATATATGCTCATCGGAATTTCTAAATACAAACTATTCTAGGTATTATGATGAAAATCTTTAAATTTTAATGGATTAATAATGGGGTAGTGTTGGAATTCACTTTTGGAAGTCTTAATTTTAGTTTTATAAGTTATTTTTATTGCAAAAGTATCCTCTAAATTTGAATGCTCTTCCTATAAAGTGATGATTATTTTATATGCACTCTTTTCCATTAAATAAAATAGTAAATTTAAAAATAATTACCTTATTTTGCCAAAATTGGAATAAATTAATTAACTTTTTAATTAATTAATTAATTCTATCGAAGATTAATTTTCAGGATTTAGACTTTTAATTATCGAGATTACTTAATTTACTAACTGAACTATATTAAAAGATACTAAAGGGTTAACATCCTAAGGTATTTAAACAAAATCTATTATATTCATAAAAGAATTCCAGGCTTTTATAATCTAGCCTTATTGCTTCAGTAAAATTAATTAAACTTATTTAGATAACTTTTGTAGATTATTTTTATTATTGATAAAAGAGGCATCATTCATACATTATTTCAATGAAGTATTGAGAATATTCATCAAATATTTTATTATTAGATTTTAATTTTTATATTTAAGTTTCAATTATTCCATCTGAGTTTTAGCTTATAATTATTTTATAATAATTAATGATTATGGATGAGTATGATGATGGAGTTTGTAAACAACAATATGCTAAAATTATTAAAATTGTTATAATTACATTTAAAGTATCATCAACTATTCCATCTAATTCGACTTTTTATTGATATTATTTTAAAAATTCAATTAATCTTTAATCATTAATTTTTTAAGTTCTATTTAAAAAATAATATAAAAAAAGCTCAAGAGATAACTTTCCTTAAAAATTGAAAATATACTAATCTACAGATCTTAATTTTTATTTCGGACGTATAATAATGTTTCTTATTCTTGATTTGAATTCTAACTATTAAAATTCATTAACCTTTTATTTAGTTTTTGGATTAATCAATTAAATTGATTTAGATTCATCACAATATTGAACTTAAAATGTTTCCATCATTTATTCTTTTTCTATAAAACTCTAAACAATAGTATCACAATATAAATTTAAAAATTATTTTCTTTTAATAATTTCTTACTAAAATTAAATCTAAATATCAAGAAGTAACATAATAGAAAATTTTAAACATTATGACCAAAACAGATTAGAATCATGAGGACCAACTGCTAAATTAAAACCAAATATTGGTATCATCATGAAATATCTAATTTTGATATCAAATGAGTTTATAATTCTAGTATGATTTAAAATCTTACGCAAGAGTTCCTAAGCAAATAAAGTAACCATCTAGGTAGCTGTCTTAATTTGGGGGAATTTTCATTAATCGATTGAAAGGGTAAAAAAAATTAAAAAGCTCTACAATAACAAGTAATAAGTATTTATAATAGATTGATGTTTTGCTTACATAAACATAAGACACTATTATAAAAATAAATCCGAAAGCATTAAAAGCAAATGAAGACCAATTATTTTCCAAACCTTTTTAAATTGCAAAAATTAGAAGCAATAATAAGATTAACACTTTTTAATTATGTTAAATTATAATTGTTTATTGATTCTATTTAAGAATGTATTCTTTTTCTAATTTTCTATCGAGTATTTTGTGAAAAAATAAAGTCATAATAATTTATATAATAAATTTATATTTTTTATTTGGAGATCAGATATATTAAAAAAAAATTATAGAAATGGAATGTTATTAAAAAAGGTTAGAATCAAAAACAATCATCTTATTATGCTTAAATAATTCTTTATAAAATGACTTTTTCTAAGCCCATAGAATTTCTGAACATTATTTATTCATTCAGTCCAAATTTTTTTTTTACTAGATTTGAATGAGGAAATATCTCATCCATATATGAAAATTCCTCAAAATTAAAATATGGCTTAAAGTCTTGTCTTCTTGAATGAATTTATGATAGTTTATATTATTATAACTTATTTGCTTATTAAACATAATTGCATATCTGTTATTAGAGTTTTGTTTTGTCCTTAGTATTAAGATTAATTTAATATGAAGGTCTCGGCATTTTTGTAGCTTTTGGTTTTGGTATTTTATCTACATTCATTTTTTATCTTCTTAATTTATTAATAACTTATGTGGGAGGTAATCTAAGTTATCTTTATTGATGTAATTAACTTACCATATTATCATAAGAGTCATTTTCGGTTTTTAAATATTGATCAATTTATGAATTCTTATCATTTCTAATATATTAAGTGATTGATCCTGTCTTATTTTATTTAAAGTATAATTATGTTTTTGATGTCCCAAGAAGTTGTTTTTAGGTTTAATTCTCAAGAAATATTATTGGAAGAATTTCATTACTCATATATACAAAATAATAATAATTATGATTATTGAATTTTTAATAAAACATTATAAAATATGATTAAATCAATTTGATATGTCAGAATTAAATGAATTTTATCTAAATTATTAAATAGGAGAGTCTAATTATGCACCATTTTAATAATCATCATCCATGTCACAAATACTTAATTGTAAATTTCCTTTTTTTAAATTGTCTAATTATTCTTCTTGATCACTGTTCCATTCCATTGAATTATCTAATTTAATTATATTTAATTTTACTTAATGATTATTATCTTTAAATATGATTTTTTTATTTATTTAACATTAAAGCCTCTCCTTTTTATTCAAATAATTAAGGTTTGCAAATTTCTTTAATTTAATTTAAATCAGTAATAACAACTTCTAATGCTTTTGAAGCAATAAAATGAGATTATTCTATTTCATCAATCATTTTATTTAATGATTATTAGGCTTAATCATATTTTTTAGTTTTTGCTAATTCTTTAGCAATTCCAATAATATTACCAGCTTTAGCTCTTAAATAATTAACTTCTACTATCTCTTTTGGTACATAAGGAATATCTTATTATGAAAATTATATGTTAAGTTCTTATTATTTTGTAAAATTTGTTTTTAATTCTATGAATTCACCAATTAAATGAGTTCTTAATACTTTTTCATTTTAGGAATTAATTTTATTGCTTGATGGTATTTCAATTTCTAAAGCAAATTCTTTATTCTCTCCTTCTAATAAATAGTTCAAATTCATTTGATATTTTGACTCTTGAATTTTTTTCCATAGAAAATCATCCCCATAGAGTTTTTTAATAGGATATTTAGGATTTTCTTCAATGATAAACTTAACATTTTTAGCCAAAACTGATAACATGCCACTCATTGCTAAAATAAAATGTTCAGAAGCCTTTATTAATAATAAAAAATTACTTTATTAATATTATCAATAAAGGTAAAAGTACCACCTTTCAAATTTGATATATTATTCATAACCTTTGCATCATGATCCTATCCATATCCAAAAGAATTAATCACAAATGTATCTTAAATTTAATATTCATTTATAGCTTGTTAACATCTATCATCTGCTCCTTTATTATCATCTTATCCATCTGTTAATACAAACATACAAGTAACTGGATTTTTATATTTTCTTTATTTAATCATTCTTAATCCTTATTTTACACCCTCTGCAATATTTGTGGAGTCTCTAATTTTCATTCCAACTATAGCATCCTTAATTTTTTATTTATTTTCTGGTTTATTCCTTGTCCAAGGTAAATTAATTGCTGAATAAGTTCCAAATGTTACTAAAGATATTCTAACATCATTATAAATTATATATACCTATCATTTGGACTCAAAATTTTTTAGATATATCTTAATGAATCTTTAACTAAGTTAATTTTCTAACCTTCCATTGATCCACTTACATCAACTACACAAATTAAATCTATATTTGCTTTTGCATGCTTTTATTGTGATTTTATAGCTTAAACTTGTAATACCACTGGAAGTATTTGAGGAAATTAACTTATAGTAACAACATCCTATCTTGCTATCATATTTATATGAATCCTTTCTATTGTTTCTCCTACTTTTGCATCAATATCAATATGTTCATTTTAAGTCTATTCTATAATTTATTATTCTGCAATTTCTTCTTCCAATTATTGTGCTGCCTCCTCATTTATATTTTGAGAATTTTAACTCACAGGTATTTATTATGTTAATTTTAAATGCAATTATGGAGTTAGTTATTGCTTATTAGATTGTTATGATTGTTAGCCACCTTAATTTTGACTTTAAATATTTTATTTAGATTATTTCTAAGCAGAACTTTTTGAAGAACTTGGTTTATTTCCCATATTTTATTTTATTTTTTCATTACAGACAATTTATATAGAATGTAATTCTGATAATTTCTTTTCATTATAAATATTTTTCACTAAACATAACATTATACATAACCCACAATACTCTACTAGTAAAATATATCATGTATATGTTTTTACTTTAAATCAGACCTTTAGTAATCTCTTTTCAAACTATAAAACTGATGATCTTATTTATATACATTTTGATAAAATATTCGTAAATATTTATGAAAAATGAAATATAAACTTATAAAAAAATAAAATCAATACAATAAACTTATATAAAAATAACATGAAAATATACTTTTATTGTTTTATGAAAAATTATTAATAAATGTATA
>CAJJDN010000115.1:182325-192809 GCA_905182985.1 Paramecium sonneborni | reverse complement strand
ATATAAATAATAAAGTTTATAATTTGATAACAATATTTTTAAAAGGTTAATAAAACAATATGTATCATTTTATTATTTAAAAAAGAAATGCCAAAATTTGGATCAAAGATTAAAATCATTGTATTTGAAAAAATAAGTAGCCTAAAAATTAATTTTTGAATATTTAATATTTAATTTTTCAAGTGACTATTTGATAAAATAAAATATTTTAGGATATATTAAATACCAATTTAGAAATTCATTTTTCTATCTTATTAATCTGGATCACATTGCTTTATACAAATAAATTGATACAAAAAATTAAGAGTAAAATGTTATAAAAAGAAAGTTATTCTCTAAATAAATAATTGATAGTAAGTCTATTATTTTAGTAATAGATCAATATAAAGTTTAATGAATAATTGAATTTATTTTATTATTTTTGTTTATTCATAGAAATATTAATTGATAATTTTTAAATAATAAATGCAAGAAGAGGAAATATAAAAAAAAGTAAGATTTGAAGATGATGAAGAAGAGAGGAGAGGTGAATAGGAAATAAATAGGAATCCAAATAATTAGAAATGTCCAATAATAGGTGTGAATGATCAATTTTTGGATCCATGTATAAAATGTAAAATATGAAAGATGCGGTTAAAACATCATTAAAAGAGGAGGAAGCATTAGAATAAGAGAATGAGATAGTTTAATTTACAATGTCTGAAGGAATGACAGCTGAAGAATTGATATAAAATTTAGAGATTAGATTATAACCAGAGAGAGATCCAATTAAGAAAAATAAATGTATAAAAAGGATAATTAATTTATTAGTTGTTCCAGCTGTTTTATCCGTAAAGACTAAAAAAGTTTCGAATAAATTAGATAGACCTCCTATAGATTTAGTTTGTGTAGTTGATGTAAGTGGTAGTATGATTGGAAGAAAAATAAATCTTGTAAAGGATTCTTTGAGATATTTAATGAAAATATTAGGTCCAGAGGATAGAATCTGCATTATTGTGTTTACTACTGTAGCTCACATAGTTACATCATTTGTAAGGAATACATAAGAAAATAAACCATTATTAAAAAAAGCCATACTTGAATTAAAAGGATTGGCATCTACAAATATAAGTGATGGAATGAATAAGGCTTTATGGATGTTAAAAAATAGAAAATATAAGAATCCTGTTTCATGCATTTTTTTATTATCTGATGGTTAAGATGATTATAAAGGTGCTGAATAAAGAGTTTATGATTAATTAGAATTATTGAAAATAGAAGAGAAATTTGTAATACATACATTTGGTTATGGATAAGATCACGATGCTTATGTAATGAATTAAATAGCAAAATATAGAGAAGGAAACTTTTATTATATTGATAATATAAATAAAGTAAATATGATTAATAATTTGATTAGGCTAGTGATTATTTTATACTTGCAATGAGTGGAATGTTATCTATTTATGCCTAGAATGTCAACATTAATTTATAATCCAAGGATTGTGAAATAGTTAAAGCATTTGGTGAAGGTCAAGTTTGGTATAAATAAGACTAAAACAATTATAAAATCCAATTAAATTATTTATTAGAAGGAGAAAGTAAGGATTTTGTGTTTGAATTATTTGTAAAAGATGTTTACAATTAAAATAATATTAATTTGATTATTGAAATAAATGGATAATTACTAAAATAGAATTAGTAATTTAAGAAAGATTAAAATTTTGAAATAAAAGTATCATCAGATATAGAAGGTCAGTTAAATGATCATGTTGAAATTAATTATTAAAGAGCAAAAGCAGGACATGCTATAGGAGATGCATGTCATTTAGCCTAATAAAAGTAATATTAGTAGGCTTAAGAATTAATAGAATTATAAATTTAATAAATAAAATAATCTCCATAAATAGAGAGCGTTGGATTGAAAATAGCATTAGAGGATTTAGAAAAATGTAAGATGTATTGTAAACCAAAAATATTTGAAATGGAAGGAGAGGCATTTTTAATGAAAAAAGAAAGGAATCATATTGTTAGATAATCATCATTAAGTAATATATTGATTGAATATAAGCTAATTTATGTGATTGGAACGATGATTAATAATAAAATATGGAACATTTATAGAATGGTGATTTATAATTAAGTGCAGCTGGAAGTATAAAAGGTTCAGATTCAGAGGTTTCATCTTAACCAGACTTTTAAAGAGACATAGATTTTGATAATTTTGATCCAAAATAAATAATTAAATAGTTATTGAGAATGAAATAATTTAAAAAAGAATAATTAGAAGAGGAAGATGATGAAGATGATGATAAGAAAATAGAATTATTATAAGAACAATTAAAATAAGATTAAGAATAATAGATTGAATAAGAAGATATAAATGAAAGTAAATGAATTAAGTATGATATAACATATAAAATATAAAAATGTCTGATTAATTAAAAGAATATAAAGTTTGTTGGAAATAAGTAGTAGATGCAGCAGAGAAGGAATTAGATTAGATTTATGCATAATTTATAGAGAGTGAGTATGCATTGTAAAAGGAGAATGAATAGAATGAGAATGAATAGGAGTATTATGATATATAATATATATTAGAAAAGGAATAAAAATGAATTAGAATGAAAATGAAGCATGTATATAGAATAGTAATAGTGATTTAGAAGAGGATTAATAAGAATAGATTGGACAACAATCAAATATAGCAACATCAACAACAAAAGAAGATTTTGTTGTGAATTAAGAGATTAAAAGAGAATTAATAAGAGAAGTACCATTTAAAGATGAGATTCTATATATATATAGAATAAATTATTAGAATGGAGATATATATGAAGGAGAATTATTAAATGATTTAAAAGATGGATCAGGTACTTATTATTATGAAAATGGTGAAAAATATGATGGATTATTTTCAGAAGATCTTATTCATGGATATGGAAAATATTTCTTTATTGGAGGTCATAAATATGAAGGTGATTGGTATTAGGGTGAGAAATCTGGAATGGGTATTTTAGATTTTAGTACAGGAGATAGATATATAGGAGAATTTTACAAAGATGCATTTGATGGTAATGGTACTTTAGAATATAAAAATGGAGATGTATTTTAAGGTAAATGGAAGAAAGGAAAAAGAAATGGTCATGGAGAAATGAGATATAAAGATAAAAGAATTGTAATTGGTGAATGGATAGATGATGAATTATAACCATTTTGATATTATTTACTATCAATTTAAATTTAAAAGAATGATGATATACATATTATGTTTTCATCCTCTTTTTTTTACTTCTAAAATTAGTTCATCGTTTAATTCATATGTTTCAGATTTAATCTTTCTATGAAGTAAATGTTGATTATCTATTCTCTTATTATTTACTTATTTAATCTAATCATTTATATATATATAATTATTACTGTTGCAACACAATGAAGTAGATTTAAAGATGAAAGTAATTCCTAAGTTCCAAATGCTAATGGTGTAAAATTATCCATATTTAATATATTAAGATTGCCATTTCTGTTTATGAATTCTATTATTATCTATTAATTCCCTGAATAAAAAGCCATATGAACAGGAGTATTTCCATTTGAACATATTTAATTTACATCTGCTCCTATTTTTAATAAAAACTTTGTCATTTATTCATCTCCATATTTGGCACTATAATATAAAGGAGTGTTTCCATTTTAATCATATAATTCTGTATCTGCTTTTGTATAATGGAATCCTGCTGCTTCTGCTATTGCAATATTTTTCATTTTTGCTGCTTAAATTAACTTTCTATTCTTTATTTTGGCTTCACTATCTAATCTAGATCTAACAAATTTATTAAGTAATTTTTATCTCTATTTTTCATTTGTTTCTCTCTTCTATAAATCACTCTACTATTTTATTATTAAATACTTATTTAACAATACGACTACTTGCTAATGAGATCTCTGTAGTTTTATGTCTGCTCATTCTATTCATTTATGGAGAATTTGGAGTTGATCCAGCCATAAATACTACTTTATCCATTTGCAATTTTGGAGGAGAATGTTGAGTTAAATCTTTTAACCTTTCATTTTATTAATTATTCAATTCTTTATGCAATTCTTCAAAAAATCGTTTAGCTCTCATACACCTTTATATTCTCTGTTCTATATCTATGCTTTTTAATTATTCTTTCTTTTCTAGTACCTTAAAAAACTTCTTTTTATATAAATGTCTCTTTATTGCCATTTTTATTTTATTCGCAGCTTGAATTTCTATTTCTTCAGTTATCCATTATTATTATGATGGTAAATCAACTTCTTAATGATCATTTAATTCTTTTAATCTTTAACTCTAAAACTATCTACAAGTTTATGGCCCTCCACTATAAAATTACATAAATTCATTCTAACTAATATTATAATTTCTAATTCCTAATCTATAACTTTTGCTCCATTTAACTATTTTTTCCTTCTAATATTACTGAAATTTCTCTTCAGGATCAACAGTTAACAATTTTGATGGTGGGTGAAATATATGTTTTACTTGTTCTAATTATAATTCATCTTGACCTTTTACAAATAATGGTTTAAATGTTTATTTTGAAGTATTTCTTTCTAAAAAGTTTTATTGTTTTATTTTCTCAGTTCCTTTTCTCTTTATTAATAATTATTTATACTTCTCTATATCTTCTAACTATACCAAGCATAATCTCCTTAAATTTTTAAACATATATATTTGCTAATGGATTCCCTGAATTTTTAAGCTTTCTTAATTAGCTCTATTTCTTTTAATCAAATGCATCCTTTAAAAACCTTTTTTTCTGGGCTTCTTTCAAATATTATACAAACTTTCCTTTTATCACTCTTATTTAAAGAGAATCCTTTGAAAAATGTTATTTTCTCTCATAATTTTTAGTATTCTCACCTTTATATTATAGATATTATTTTACTTATTTATTTTCTTTTCTTTTTATTTAATTCTTCAAAATATTTATTTCTTATTGTTACTTAGTTTTCTTTTATGAAATAAAAATTTTGAAGTATTTATTCTGATATATTCAACTCTATTTAATGTTTAACCTTATATATTAAATATAATTATTACACTATCTTCTAAACAATTAATAGCTCTTTAAATAAAATCTCTATCTATACATTTATTAATTAAAAAACTAGTTGAAGCTATATATTATAGTTCTTATTCTGTGATATAATTCCCTGTTTATTGACATTTATTTAATATTTAATCTCGCTTTTAGGAATGAATTCCATTAGCTAATTATTTTTTAATTGTTTCATAACCCATTAAATGTATATTTTTACCTGTGCTTATATAACCATCTTCTATTGCTTTATTCCATTCAAAAAATATCTCTGGTGGAGAATATTAAAGTTAAGGAACATTTAAAATAAGTTTTTTATCATTGTTTATTTAGATTCTAGAAGTATATTAAGTAGATTATTCTTTACTATCAATATTATTTATAGTATTAATAAAACTTACTTATTGAGAATTTATTTTAGATTTAGATGATAGAAAATTATTTACTTTTCTAAAATTGTTTGATGTTTAAATCAAATCAACCAATGCAAATTTTAATCTTTTCAAAATGGATTTGTATTATGATTTCACTTGTAACCAACCATATAAATCTAAATTATCATCCTTTTTTTTTAGATGTCCTCCTTCAGTATTAGAGTGTGTATTATACTTTGAGAGTATGTCTATTTAAAATCAAGAAATACTATCAAATTATTAGGAAATCTAATTAACACAGCATTTGATAATATAATCTTATTTATCAACTATTTTTGATAATTTTCTTAATTCATTAAAATCAATCCCTGACTCCTAACATATTGCTTAATATTTTAATTTTAATGGTTTAGGTTTAGTTGATTTTTTAATGAGCTTCTCAAATAAAAAGCATAAATCTTCAATTTTATTTTACCTTACTTAAATAGTGTTTCTTCTTTTAATTTATCTAAAAGAGTTTTGTTTTTCAATTATAGCAAATCGTTGTTCAATTTGTTCTTATGACATAAGGTTATTAAATTCTTTATTATCATTATCTGTATAATGTCTAGCAGAAAAACAATGGGTTTTCATGTTCTAAATATAAAAATAATATTAGTAATAACTGATATAAACATAATGCAAATGATATTAAATAAATTAATGTTTAATAATATATTACCAAAACACAAATAAAATAAAGATAAATTATCAAATATGGGATTCTTTGGATAAGATTGCAATATTTAATAGAGTAATTAAATAAAAAAATTAAAAATATATGTAAAATGCATGTTAAATTAAGAATTATTAGTTATGAAACCACATAAAATAGGTAATGTAGAAAAATCTAAAAATAGATTAGTAAATTCCAGATGTAAAAATTGAATATTGCATATATATAGATAGAAAGTAAAAATGTTGATAATAAAAAAGATATTTGATGGAAATTTAAGCATTATAAGTTAATTTTAATACAGAGGAAGATATTGTATAATTAATAGCAGTTTGTTCATTTGGAATAAAAATACCAAAAGATTAAGATTTTTATTTCTTTTTTGAATGTTTTGATTTACTCAATCAAAGTCAGAAAAAATTTCGTTAGTTTATTAATACAAAATCATAAAAACAAATAAAAAGATTGTTGATTTGTTCAATAATTATGAAATTCTAAAAAATGATTGATATAATTATTGGATTATATGTGGAAATGAATTTTTATATTTTGATGTAATTGGCATTAATTACAATCCAATATGAATGTTTGGAATATTCGCAATACTTTTATTCGTATTTTTTGGATAAATAATAGTTTATTGATTTAATACTTTTAATTCTAAGCTGGCATATATTAAAAGCAGATAACTCATCCTTAATTTTAGAAAATAATAATGAATTCTGCTTAAGTGTAAATATAATAGATTAAAGAAGATATACTTTTAATTACTTGGGGCTAGAAATAATTACAAATAGGAACTTTATTCTTTAAATGTATGTATAAAAAAATAGAGAATCGAAAGAAACCTTATTTATAACCACTATAAAAATTTTAATTTTATAAGACACTAAGAAAAAGAACAGGTAATTGTGAAAATACGGATTATCCTCATTATTATTAATTGTTAGATGAAGCTTAAGGAAAATAGTATTTAGCAGCTTATCAAGAATCTCCTCATAGTGAAATATTGATATTTGAAAAAAATGTAAATATTGTAATTATAATTTTATTAGTAATTATAATATATTAAATATTCAGAAGAATATGTTGGAGTAATTGAAAGAAATTTTTGGGGAACATAATTTCATATTTATGATTATGGATACCCTAAAGAAGTAAGTGGGAAGATTCCAAAATATTTTGGATAAGAAAGAAGAGAATTGATTGTTATTCAATATTAAACCAATATTATGGCAATATAACCAAGGTACTTTTTAATATTTAATTAGAAAATTTACTGCAAATATGTTAAATTTAATAGAAAATTAAATTATATAATTAGTTTAAATGAATGCAATTTATAATGAAGATAAATAATGTTATCAATTAAAATTCTTTGGAACAGCTAAAAGAGCATCAGCTAAAAACTTCGAAATAATAGATCTTTAAGATAAAAATATTATTTATTTATTACATAGGAAAGTAAAACTTTATATATAAATAATTTAAGTTGGAGAAAAATCTTTTTAATTTAGATTATAAGTATCCTATCAGTATGCTTTAAGCATTTTGTTTTTCTTTAAGTTCAATAAGTAAGAAATTCTTAGTTTAATGATATTTTTAGATATATTTATAAATTATATAAAATAGAAATATATAAAGATTACATTTTTAATTAATTAAGTTCAGCCCAGAATTGATGCCTCTTAGACTTCCAATTATTTATTTACATTTTTTTATACTTTCAAAATTTGATTTATGGTCTAAAATTGATATTTATTTATTTAATTACTTTTCTACATAGATAACACTCATTAGATTTTTATATAACATCTTCAGCACATTATTGACAGATTCCTCCATGACGACATGGAACAAATACAATATTTGGAATATTTTCATAACAAACAAGACATTTGTCTTAATTAGTACTAGATTCTCCATCAGATTTAATAGATTTAATTGATTTAATTGGTTCCTCTTCTTATTCTTATTTAGAAACAGTTACTGGGATTTCTTCTCTTTTAATTTTAACTAAGATTAATTAATAGATTAAAATACTATTATCAGTAATAGCAGGTTTTTATATATCTAAATCAATTTCATCTTTTTTTTTATTAATAATCATAGAATTACTAGCAATAGGTTTTTATAGTATTTTTTTTTAAGTTTCTCTCATAGTAGAACCTTATATATTTGATCTTCCTGACTCTAATTCTTGATGAAAATTTTATTTTTTTTTGAATTCGAAAGAGGCTTTATCAAGTACAGCAAAATAAGTACAAGATAATTTAATTAAATATAATGGTATTCCTAATTTAACAAATTATAGTTTTTTTTATTAATGTGGAGAATTAAGTTATCTAGAATTAGGAGATTATATTGTTTATTATTAATCATTTTCTATTTAATCAGAGATTCCTTAAACATCTTTTAAATATGCTCTAAAATACTAAAAATAAGAGTTACTTAATTTATTTATAGAAACATAGAGTGAAAATGAGAAGAAATAATGAAAATAAAGTTATAATAACAATATATTAAGCAGTTTCAGTAAGACCAATAATTTGATTACCCTCATAAAATTCAGCAGTTCTCAAAATAAATAAAAATGGAAATAGTGTAAATCCTATTAGCATAATAAATATCCATAAATTGCCTGCCACTAAAGGGTAATTTAAAAATATACAGTAATGACATTGTTATTTCTTTTTGACTATATTCACTAAAGTTTCAATACAACTAACTAATGAAATGAATAATAATAATGCACAAACAACAAGAAATACCCATAATAATAGAAATATTTGGATCCATGACCAAGAGATCTTTGATTCCCACTTAAGTGTTATCAATAAAAGTTAAAGACAACACATAGTTTTTAAAAATTGTAATATCTATCAATAAATATTTAATTTACCAAAGCAGTGCTTGTTTTAGTTGGAGTCTTAATCTTTTAAACTAATTTCATGATTAAAAGTAATGATGAAACTGCTAACATCATTATGGTTATAAAATATATCTTAAATTCTTAAACTTCATAGTAAAACACTATGAATATCTAATAAAAAGTATATTAATATACTTTAAAAAAGAATAAAAACATTGTTTCTATTAGTTACCAAATACAATCATCACCTTTTCTATAATTATAATATATCAGAATAAATATTGTTATTAAGTCTTATATCCACAATTATAATAATACGTAACGATGACTGTATTTCCAATGCATATAAGTTAAATAATTCACAAAAAATACTTATAAGAACAAATTGAAAAGAAGAGATTTTATCATTTAAGCATGACAAGAAATAGTCTAATTTATATATTTAATACCTTATCATCACTAAGTGTAATAATGCTGTTTGAATAATCTTGTTCTCTATTTTATACTTATCTTGATTATCTATTTTCATTTTTAAATTCTATACAATTCCCTGAAAAGAGGTAGATTTTAACTAAATGTTGGAGATAAAAAATTTCGTCTTTGAGTTGATGCTTATTAATCATCTTCTATTTGTATTTACGAAGGTCTCATCCTAACTGATCCTAATTATGATTCAGGCATTTAACTAACATTCAAAATATTTTTACATCATAGTTATTTATTTATATACTATATTTAACAATATAAATTCAAATTACTAAATTTATTACTCATTCTCATACTTAAACTTAATATTCATTATATTACTATTTTTTGTTTAACATTTACTTTCAATATTCATAAATTTACAATTTTAATTGCTTTATTATTTAAATTTCTACAACACTCTTCATTCATTAAACGTTTGATTATACCATCAAATTTTTATTTAGGCTGGTTTTATAGATTAAAATATTAATTTACCTTTTTTTTGTCTAAAGAATCTTTTATTTTATTTATCTTAATAAATATCTTTTAAATGTTAATTTTTTCTATTTTAATTCTCTATATAGCATTTATATTTCTATATCTATATTCACGCTACATATATCAAACACTTCTTTAAATTTAAAATCCTATCTCTCTACATTTCTAAATTTACACTAATAATTAATAAACTGTTTTGGCTTTATATTTTCAATTTTACAGAAAATCAAAATCAATTTATTTCATAAATTTTTTAAGCTTAAATGCTCTTCAAAAAATTCTTATTTTAATTTTCTGATTTTAAATCTAATTATTATTTTATTAAATTGAAAATAAGATCCATTATGCACACAATAATTTTGTAAATTTAAGTAGATAAATTTATGAAATTCTCTTAATTCACTTTTTTCAATTAATTCTTCTTTTTGATATTTGCCATTTTTTGATAAAATTCTTCGAATAACTAATGATGATGAATTAATTGTAGATTATTA
>CAJJDN010000115.1:151961-182083 GCA_905182985.1 Paramecium sonneborni | reverse complement strand
AATGTTGGAGATAAAAAATTTCGTCTTTGAGTTGATGCTTATTAATCATCTTCTATTTGTATTTACGAAGGTCTCATCCTAACTGATCCTAATTATGATTCAGGCATTTAACTAACATTCAAAATATTTTTACATCATAGTTATTTATTTATATACTATATTTAACAATATAAATTCAAATTACTAAATTTATTACTCATTCTCATACTTAAACTTAATATTCATTATATTACTATTTTTTGTTTAACATTTACTTTCAATATTCATAAATTTACAATTTTAATTGCTTTATTATTTAAATTTCTACAACACTCTTCATTCATTAAACGTTTGATTATACCATCAAATTTTTATTTAGGCTGGTTTTATAGATTAAAATATTAATTTACCTTTTTTTTGTCTAAAGAATCTTTTATTTTATTTATCTTAATAAATATCTTTTAAATGTTAATTTTTTCTATTTTAATTCTCTATATAGCATTTATATTTCTATATCTATATTCACGCTACATATATCAAACACTTCTTTAAATTTAAAATCCTATCTCTCTACATTTCTAAATTTACACTAATAATTAATAAACTGTTTTGGCTTTATATTTTCAATTTTACAGAAAATCAAAATCAATTTATTTCATAAATTTTTTAAGCTTAAATGCTCTTCAAAAAATTCTTATTTTAATTTTCTGATTTTAAATCTAATTATTATTTTATTAAATTGAAAATAAGATCCATTATGCACACAATAATTTTGTAAATTTAAGTAGATAAATTTATGAAATTCTCTTAATTCACTTTTTTCAATTAATTCTTCTTTTTGATATTTGCCATTTTTTGATAAAATTCTTCGAATAACTAATGATGATGAATTAATTGTAGATTATTATCATACATTTTTATAATTGCTATATAGTAAAAATAATTAAATAAGTTATTTTTATATGTGTATTTTTAGAATAGTTTGATTTTGTTATGTCCATTTGATAATAATATAATTAATGAGTAAAAAGCATGGTAAGGGCTATCAATTGCCATTCAGTAAAAGTGATGATCTATTGTTTGTTCATGGAGTAGATTAAGAAAAGCAATTGAAATTAAGGGAATCATAGTTAAGAAAAAGCACTTTACATGATTGTATAATATAGATGCCAAAGGAATAACAAAATAGAAGGAATTCACATAATTCAATTACGTTTAAAGATGAAAATAAAAAAGTAAAATTGCTGTATGTATTTATTTTTTAAATTGCAGTCAGACTAAGAAAAAAATTCTAACTTAGATTGCTTAATATGGTTTTAATGCTTATATGGCAGAATATATAATAGAGAAACAAAATATTTCATTAGAATAAGATTATTAGGTTCTTTTGGATTCAGTAATTGATAAAATTCATTAGTTCGAAGAATAATATAAATCTTCTTTTGGATTGAAGATTAAAAAGATTTCAAATAATTAAATAGTTCCTATTTAAATAGATGAACAACCATAAATAGATTAATTTATAGTGGAAGAAACAAGATAAGAAATAGACAGTAAAGGTAAAGATTAAGATAAAATGAATGATTGTGGTATATGTTTAGGTGAATATTAAGATAAAGAGAAAGCTTTGAATTGTAGACATGAATTTTGTAAGTTATGCTTATAAAATTATTTGGATAATAAAATAAATAATGGTTAAGTTTTGGAAATTGAATGTCCTTAATAAAAATGTGATAATTATTTTAATGATGAAGCAATCAAGAAATTAATAAATGATGAGTAATATCAAAAATATGAAAAATTCAAGAAATAGAAATTATTAGATAGAGATGATACAGTAAGATGGTGTGTAAAACCAGGTTGTGATAAATATATTTAAGGAAAAAGCTTCTTAAGTAGGATAGTAAGATGTGAATGTGGTTAAGAGATATGTTATGATTGTCGTAGAGAAGATCATCCTGGGATGAGTTGTGAAGTATTGATACAAATAATAATTAGGAAGCATTAGATAAATATTATGAATAAACATTAAAATAATTAGTGATACAACGATGTCCAAAATGTAAAGCACCAATTTAAAAAAAAGAGGGATGTAATCATATGACATGTTATCAATGTCGATTTTAATTTTGTTGGTTATGCAAAGCAAGATATACTAGAATGCATTTTGATTCAGATAATTGTTTTGGATGTCCAGGTTTAAATATAAAGTTATTTATAATAGATAAACAATTTTCAAATGATGATCCTTATATTCGTTCTAGATGGAAGAAGTATTGTGGAATAATATTTGAATTATTTGCTACAATATTGATTCTACCAATAATTCCATTTATTTTAATATATTATAGTTTAATGACTCCATTGAAATTAGTAAAACATTGGAATAGACAATATTATAGATAAATGGAAGATGAGGATAGATTATGCTTACTTTTAATAGGAATATTGTTTTTTCCATTGATAATGGTATTTTTAATATTTCCAGGAGCACTACTGTTGTTAGCATACAAAATAAAATATGATTGATTATAATTAAATTGTACTCATATTAAACATTGTTTGTTTAGCAATCAATGATCTTATATATTTATCAAAAGGAAAATGTTAATATTAACAGAAATTATGAATTAATCTTGCAATTTTTGTGAATACCAATATGTAACATAAAAATGTAAATTAGGACTTTGCATTCATAATCAAAAAAGCACTCTATGAGAAGTATTCTTCATCACAGAATTATACTTACATTAGAATCATAAATGATCTAATCTTTGCACGTAGAAGTCGAATAACAAATACATTTAAAGATTATCTATTTTGGGATTATAATGATGAATATATGGAGAACTACTTCCATTCTCCTAATCATTTATTATAAGATACTATTAAATAAAATGTATTACTTTTAACTTAAAATAGACGAACAGTCTCACAAATTTGTGCCCCACATATTTCATACTCCTATTGCTAAAACTATGGATAATTACTACCATCCTAAAATTAGATAATCTCGAAAATACTCCAAAATTAATTCCATTAGCGTTTCTTAAATTTTATAGAGTAGTCTTATCAAATAGTAACATATTTATTTATTTTATTTAGATAATAACAATACAGTTCATAAGGATCCATCTTTTTTATTAAAAATTAACTTAATGATATTCTTACCAATAGTTCATTATCATTTTAAACTATTAATAAGTATCTATATCATATTTATATTTTATAGTTAAGAAGATGTTGCTCTATAACTTAGATTCATTTATTAAAAATTCTGTAATCGCAGATTGGAAACTAAAAAAATTAAATTAAAAAAGAAAAGTTAACCACATTCTATTGATAAAGAAACTTAAACTTAACCATTTCAATACATCCCAATCATTTATCATAAAGATAAATAATTTCTATAAAAAATTATCAAATAATAAAAAGAAAAACAAACAACTAAAGTTTAGTTTCTAAAATTAAATCAATTAAATAAAACTTCTAGATGTAGAAATAGTGTTGAAATTCATAATACTAGATATGCTTCTGCATCTAAAATTTCATAATAATCAACTGCTAGAGTTTATGAATCTAATCCTACCAGTCGATATAATTCGACTGCTACTTAATAAAAAATTATTCGATCATAACGTACTAAATCTTAAACTTAAGATTCAAATAACATCACTAAAGCATTAGAAAGTTAATTTAATAATCAAGTTGATGTTAGATAAACATTAAAGAAATTTGATAGTGGACTTAAATCAAAAAAAGTTAAATGAATTTTCTTTTATATTTTTTATTATATCTACATATAAGAATATAATATAATCAATTTATTTCAATGATCTAAGATTATCATTATATTTGAAATTCTAATACTTATATTATCAATTAAATTAATTTAATGTAATACCATAATTCCAATATTAAAAATACAAAATGCAATAATCATCTTAACAATAATAAACCTCATGGTCAAATAATGACGAAGTAACTGTACTATAATTTAGAATGAATTAGAACAAAATGCAGATGGAAATTCAAGCAAACATCAAGAAGGATCACGTAAAAAGAAGAAATAAGATGAACATAAGCAATTTGAAGAAAGATTGAAAAATATTCCTACTGGTTAAAAACCTGATGCTAAAATATATCCAGAAGAATGGGTTAACAAGTGGAAATAATTGTTGCTAAAATAACAAAATAAGAAATGACATATATAAAATTATATATATAATTATGGGTTAAGTAATCCTAATATTATCTATGTTTTAATACTTTTTAGACATTAATTCATTAAATAAAATGGCAAAAGAGTTAACTGGTTTACATTTAGCTAACATTATCAGTTTAGAAAAGAAAACTAAGACTTTTGAATAAATTGTATAAGTTGAATCAGGAAGTCTTTTAAAATCAAGTTATCAAAAGGATAGAAAAAGTGAAAAATAATAACAAGATTCAAAACAAATTAATTAAAACCTTTTTGATATCAAATGAAGCATTAAAAAAAGTATGTTTGTGAAAATTAATTCTCATTAAAATTTTGTTGAATACTATGCATATAAAGAATTAATAGGATAAATTGACTAGGCTTATAAAGTGATATAGACTGAGTATAAGTCATAAATTAGATACTAAAATAACGAATGAAGAAAGAAGACTAACAAAAAACTATTACAAGAAACATACATTTTAATCGATATTATCATTTCATAACTAATTGAAAATACTAGTATAGATTCTTTATAGATATTGTATAATTATTCAATCTTATATAACTACAGGAAATTTACTAAGATGATAATTCATATAATCTTATTAGTGAATACAGAGAGGGCTAAACATTATTTGTAGTAGAAGGTCGAGAATTATTTGTAAAAATTAAGATAGCTTAAATTTTGACTGAAAAAGAATTTGGCATTTAATTTAAATAAATTCTTTCTGCACACCATGAATATTAAAATACAAAATAATTATTATTATTAAATTACAAAAAGATCTAAAACCATCTTATATTTATTAATTATGAAACGTAAAAATTGAAAACAATGAAAAATTAAGAAAAAATATTGGAACTCTATTGATTTTATTAAAGAAATACAGATTTTTGGTATTTGGTCAATAGTTATAATACTGAATAGTTGTTTTATATATATCCCGGAATGGTACAGCAAGAAATGATGAAGCATTAAATGATATAACATTTACAAACAAAAAAATAATAAATATTAAAAAATAGAATAATCATTTAAATTATTTGAATTAATAAATTATAAAAAGTATATGATACAAGAGATAGAATGGTAATAGTATAAAAAGATATCTTAATAAGAATTTATTTATAAATTTATTAGAGAGTAAATAAAAGGGTAAAGTTTGATTATATATAATATTATATTATTTATATATCAGTCATTCTATTAAGTTTTCTTGATAAATATCTAATTATATATAATATAGATTGTAATTTTTTGATTTATTGAGAGAGATTGAAAGTAATAATTATAATAAAATTTAATTGTTGTAATTCATAGGGAGATATTGAATGGATTTAATTGAGAAATATTCAGAATAATAAAATTCTTTGGAGCTCTTGAATAATGAACCAAAATAATTGAATTCAAATGATGTTTATGAATATGTTGCAATGGATATTTCACCAGATTTATAATGGTTGGCAGTTGGTGGACTATATATTGATAATATTGTTTTATGGAGGATATCTTGCTAAAGTTAGACAAAAGTAATAGGAACATAGATGAATGAAGATTTAGGATAACTAGAATTTTCAAATGATTCTATTTGGTTAGCAGCTTGTGGATCTAGTACAAAAATAATAATTTGGAAAATGAAAGAATTAGATGAGTTTCCTATAATTTTAGATGAACATTAATAAAGAATATGGAGAATTGAATTCTTCAATAAACCTCTTTTCGATATTTTATGTTCTGGAAGTTCCGACTCATCAGTGAAAATATGGAATGTTAAATAAAGATAATTATTGTAAAGTTTTAATATGAATGAAGATAATTCGATATTTAGTGTTGGAGTTTCAGTTAAGAATGATTGGATTGTAATGACAGGAAATGATGCAAGAGTTTTTATTTTAGATACTAAAAGGTTGAAATTGATTTCATAATAGAAAATCTCTGAAAATTAATTATATTTTACTGGATTTCCATAACATACATGTTAATACTATGCTTGTTCTGGTATGGATGAGTATGTTAGAATATTAACTAAAAATAAATTAATTAGAAAAATAAACTTTCCTCAAAATTGGAAATGGTAAATTGAATTTATCTGTTAATCAATCTTAGCAGTTTCAAGTATTAATTCAATATAATTTTGGGACATTGGTAGAGGTATCTAATTAAAAATTGTAGAAAATATATATTATACATATCCTTCATTTCGATTTAAGTATTTGAAAGAAGGATTATGTGCAACAGCAAGCAAATTTATGATAAAATTGTGGATAAAGTGATTATAATGTTTTATATCACAAAATTTAAATAATCTTTTGTTTTTTCAAGTTAAAGTTAGTATTTCTCTTATTAACATTATTGAAATTGATAATTAGTATTAGTATTATTATTAGAAATATAAATATTTAAATAATAATAAAGATTGTCATTGTATAAACATATTTATATAATATATAAAATGTATTTTTATTAATTGTTATTATAAAATGTGGTTTGTTATGTATATAAGTATAATGAATGAAAAACAAAAGATATTAATTAATAATTTATGGATAAGTCTAAGGAATAGATCTAAGAATATTTCAATATTTTTGATAAGGATGGAAGTGGATCTATAGATAAGGAAGAAATTAAGGAATTAGCAGTCAATGTAGGATTAAATTGGAGCGATTTGAAGTTGAATAAAGTTATAATTCATTGATATTTTAGATTATCTAAGCTCTTGACACAAATGGAGATGGCAAGATTTCATTTGATGAGTTTTATGAATACTTCTTATATGGAGAACAAAAACAAATGGATAAACTAATATAGAAGAAATTTAAACATATTAAAAATGTTAAGAATCTTCATAAAAAACTTAATTAATAATATGGTATGATATCTTAAAGAAATTTAATAGGACATATCTTTGAAAAGAATAATGAAGAAGGGAAATCTCAATGCTCAATATAATTGAATGTTGGAGAGAAATCTTAAATAAAATCAGCTTTAGAATTAACAGTGAGAGTTGGTGAGGAGAATAAGAATTTTTCATAATCCCTTTTAAAAAATTTCCCATTTGCCGGAGATCAGGTAAATAATAATATATATTTTAATAAAGGTTGTTTCAATAGTTTTTGGATTTAAATGCTAAAATTCTGATGCCGTCTAAGAAAAATTTGAAACATTTTTTGAGGGAATAATTGATTTAGCATTAAATATGATTCCAGAAGATATTTCTTAAAAAATAGCAATATTCAAAAATGATTTAAAAATTGAATATAAAGCTTTACCAGAAGAATTATTGGTTAGATTCTATATAAATAATGAAATCACTGAAAATGTATTGGTTGCATATAGATTAATATCAGGAATGTTTATCTAAGAGAACAGTTCAATATATGCAAATTTGAAGTTATGTAAGAATTTATAAATAACTAATTAGAATTCATGGCAGGATTAACAGATATTGGAGCTACACCAAATGAAAATATGATTAATTGGATAGCTAAAGGATTCTGTGCCAGTTTTGATGCATAAGCTTCAAGTGATCTTGTAATTTTATATTATTTATAATATAATAGATTGAAGTAGCCAGATAAGGACATTATGCAGCTATTGTAAAATACTTTGATTCATACAAAATTAAATTGCTTGAATAGCTAACTCCATTAACTTTATTAAATAATGCTAGATTACAATTCAATTTCTAGTCATATGCATAATTTATTTAGGAAATGCAATTGCCTGAATTAAATGAAGTTAATTTATCAGCAGCTATAGATTAAGCAAAAGGAGCAAATGTTAATGAACTTATGGCTGGAATACCATTTGTTGGTGAATTATTAGATATTTTGAGAATTGAAGGAAATGGTAATTAATAATAATTACAATATTCTAGGATAAATTTAATTAGCTGTTATTTCAGAAGAAGCTTCAGTTTCTATAACTGCATCAGGAGAAGGAGCAGCCTTGATTTGGGAAAAGCTTATTTGATTTATTTATACAACAAATCAAGAAAAAGCAAATATATTTTATATATTTCCAAATTATAACAAATTAGACTTCTATGTAGATAAATTTACTATAATAAATATATATCATTGCCCTTCACTACACTTTCTGATCCTCCTGATCTTAATTTGCTGAAAATATGTAGAAGTACAACTATTCCCAAATATACAAGACTTATTATTAATACTGTATTAGGTTAAACTTTTAAAGACGAAACATCACCAGAATAAAAATTTAATCCTGATTAATTACCTGTTTCAGATGTTTTTTAGGCTATATTATGGTTACTTAATTATTTTACGACTTTTGCCACCACCTTATCTTCTCTTTATTGCCTCCTTAATTAAATCTTTTTTCTCAGACATTTATTTATATTATTAATAACAATGAGGTACACGTTGTTTAATTAATAAATGTATTAAAAATCATCATTAAAAAAACAGAATAATGATATACCGGTATGTTTCAAATTTATTTAATAGGATCATTATCATTTAGATGAAAATTAAGAACAAGACTATAATTCTATTTGTGGTTACAATTCATATGGAGTATTTTCAATTAACTCTATTTTAGATTCCTTAATATCATTAATTACCAATTAATGTTTATATGATTCTACCTCAAACTTATTAAGAAAACTTTGATACCAATATCTAATATTTGTAATATTAACCTTAGCCCTAGACTCCAATCAGATATGATCATTAACCTTTAAAATAAATGAAAGTTAAAAAATAATATAAAAGTAATTTATAATCTCTAATCAAAGGGAAACAAGCATAAACTATTAATTAATCACAATAATCAGCATAATAATAATTTTAAAGAACTGATGAATCAGAACATGAAATATGGCCTTAAGCTAATTTTGAAATTGATTCTAATGAAAATGAAAAAAAGTAATTATTCTAATAAACTCTTACTGGTTTTGTCTTGAAATTATTTGAAGCTCATCAAAATGCTCCTTTAAGTGAAAGATATATTGTTGAATAAGTCCGTTCAAATTTATGCAAATTAAAAAGATTAGATGGTAGCAAATATAAAGGGAACTTGTATAAGACAGTAAAAGGTAGTCTGACTTCAAATGGAATATTTAAAGTTGATCAAAAGAAAGAAAATGAATCATATTGGATAGTTTGTTTATCAGCTGCAGATGAATTTTAAAAAAGAACAATCGAGAGAATTTAAACAACTGATAAAAAGAAAACATTAAAAAAAATAAAATTACAAGACGATTCATAATAAAATAAAGAGATTTAAGAATATATAAAATATGATTATGCACATGCATATGGATTATTAAATGGATTTTTAGAAACTTAACCAAGTTTAAAGAGTTTTATTGATTAAATAGATCATAATGATTTAGAGAGGAGTAGAAATCTAAGAAATTATAATATAGATTTAGTATAAGCTGGTATAAAAGAATGTTAAGAATTTTTTGATGAATTGATAAAGAAATAAAAAAATGAAATAATTTAAAATTGATAATAAAAGTCATTTTTTTATTGATATTTTATGAATTGATTTTGTAAGTTCTGAGTGTATAATTTTTGGTGTTTATTTTTTATCTCTTAATGCCTTTGTTTGATTTTTCAGAATATTGTTTTGAAAAGTTTATAAATAATTTATATCATCAACTTCTATTAATTTATAATCTGATCCAAGAAGATCTTCTATAGGATCAATAAAATCGTTTTTGAGATTCTATTATTGAAGTTCAGAACAATTTTAGTTTGAGACTTCATTTTAGAATAATTCAGGATGAACATATGTTACTTCCGGTTATTATTGAATTGTGTGGTTGAATTGATATTAAATTTTAGAAAAATTTGGTAATTCATTTAACAAAGGATTTTAAATTATTCTTGGATAGTATTCCTCTTCTATAGAGAATATGGTTCCTCTTTTAGAGAAATTTTAAATTGTATTAACTTCTGAGCTGTTTTCCAAAGTTGAATAAAAATCGTCTGGATCTTAAGCTTTGTGTTGACTTTTGCGTTAAAGAGGTTTGAGAATTTTTCTAAGGCTATATTCTATCACCTGTTTTTATTATAATTAAAAGGTTTCTTCTTACATTTAAAATATTACTAATCTAAATATTTAATTATTTTTGTATATAAAAATAATACATATAGAGAATTAATAATCAAAGAACAGGAATATTTTTTAAGCTTTGAGAAAATCTTTTAATAGCTTTAAGTACTAAAATGGTTGTTTTAATCTTAATTTAGAAAAATATAAAATACTTTATTAGGTTTACGAATATATTTTAGCATTTTTTTAGTTCTTCTGTCTAATCTTGCTATTCGATGTTCTTCGTAAGTTAATTGATTGGTATTTTAGGTTTTACTAAAGAAATTAGAGATCTATTCAGTATCTAAATCATAAGAATAATATTAAGCATAAGCAATTAGTTCTTCTTCTCCAAAAGTTTAAGAATTTAAGGAGACATCGGTTAATATTTTGGCTTTCTATTTTTAATATTGTGGTATAATTTTAGAAATATTGCTTTCTGGATAATAGTTATTATATTCATGATATTTTTCAAAATTAGGGATAGATGAGAATTCTTTCCATTCTTTTTTACGTGACAATGATATTTTTTTATGAAAATCTTCTAAATATTGATTAATTCTATCTAAAGCAACTTTATCAAATTGATCATCTTCAGAGGCACATGAAATAGTTAATTTACCCATTGGATCACGTTTAATTACAGTTGTAATTCTTTTTGGTTTTCTAGGTTTTCTATAAAAAGATGAAGTTTATGGAGTATTATTATCAAATTTAGGATGTTTATATTTTACTGATTATTTAAATCTACGATCAAAATTGTCTAATTTATTAATTTAATTAATTGCATTATAATCATCTTCTTCAGTTTAAATACTTTAGACTTCTGATTATTCAAAACTTAGAATCATATGAGATTTATGTTTTTAATAGAATTGGATCTTCTTTTCAGTATGAATGAATTTACCTTAAGTTTAAGAAATAAGGTCAAGATGATATCTTGCATTGAAATCTATTCGATCTTTTCTAATAAAGGAAGATTATTAAACATGTTTTACTTATTATAAGAAGGCTAAATAATGCGATGCCTATCTAATATCAATCAATTAATTTACACTTAGAAGTGCAAAGATGGACAATCTCTTGCAATATGGTCATCCATCTAACACATATAACATCGAATACTTATGGCACTATAATCTTTATCAAAAACTATTTTATGTCTTATTTTAAAATATGCTTAAACTTCATTACTATTAGATCTTGCTAAATTTAAAAAATCATTTGAATTAATAATGAATATATTTGAAAAATCTACACTCTTACAACTTGCACTTCTCTTCTAACCTGAATAAAAACTAATTTCTCCAAAAAATTCATTCTTACCTTTCTTATCTACAGTTATATTAGTTTTCTGAAAATAAATATCTACTTCTCCAGATTAAATCATAAATATATCATAACAACCTTATTCATTTTCATCAAATATTATTTCTTATGGACAAAATACTTTTTCTCTCATTATTGGCATTATATGTATTACTAAAAATTCATAAGAATGGTTTGACCAAAATATATCCAAATAACCAAATAATTTACCATTTACTTATACTTACAACTCTTTTGATAAATCTACTGATAATGTTTTCGTTATCTATTATAAGACAACTCCTCCATTCCTTTCCCAAACATATTCCAAATATTTTCTTATTTTATTCTAAAGAGTCTCAGGTATCTTGGCTTTTTTCATATATTTATTTACTTAACTAAGCTTTTCTTTATTTTGACTTTATTTCTCACTTATTTTTTATAATGCAAATCCTATTGAATTCATTGTAAATGCAAAACCACCACAAGCAATTAATAATAAAAAAATACCCAACATTCTTTCATCTGGATTTAATGGACTTATATCTCCATAACCAACAGTTGTCATTGTTGTAACTCCCCAATATAATGAATTTATATATCTTATATACCAATTTGCATCATATAAATCACCTAACCATGAATTATTCTTATCTTCTTATTATGCAGTAAAATGAAATATGCATCCTAAAACATGTGCAAAAAATAACACAAATAAAAATAATTTAGAAAATGTTAAAATTGCTGCCAAAATTGAATTCAATTATAAAATCTCATTGAATTTATCAATTATCTTTTTCAATTTAGCCAATCTTAATAACTTCAATATTTTTATAAATCTCAAAAACTTCAACAATCTCAACAATTTTGCACTCTATATAAAATTAGATGATTCATCCAATATTATATCATATGGAAATGTTGTTGTAAAATCAACCCAAAACCAAAATTTAAAATAATCTTTAACTATAGCATTTCTATTCAACTTTAATAAACCATCTTCAAATATTCCTGTATTAAAATTCAATAAAATATCAAATGCAAATATTCCTGTAGAAACTCTTGAAAATTCTACACTAACATCAATATCAAAACTTATTTATAATGGAATACTTATCATTTCATACATCACTAATCCAAGACATAATAAATCCCACATCATCTTCAAAGATCCATCTGGACTTAAAATATATGGTTTCTCTATAGTACATCCTTTTATAATCTTTTTTAATATTCCTCTTATACGCAATTAAAATTTAACCCAATTAAATTACACATATGACATTCCACTTGATCTTTTCTATACTAAAATCAATCCCATGCTCTTTCTCCAATTCAATTTTTTTTTCGTCTTCTACAATACTTTGAATTCCTTTTTCTATTGTTTAATCTCTTCATCTGAATTCTCACTCAATACCATTTTGTCTCCTAAGAAATGTTATTCCTTCACTCCCAAAAACTAAAAACTTTGATTATGAATCTGCTCTATATACTATCTATGAAGCATTAGTATTTAATTTTTAATTTTATATATTTATTAAAGATCACAGACTTTTCAAACAATCTACTTTTTAAAAACTACAAAATAATTTGATACTTCATTTTTATAAAATAAACCAAATCATATATAATATTTAAATATATTGTGTTTGAATAACATAATTATATTTTTCATTTATTCAATCGATAATCATTCCTATTTATTTTAATTTGCTTTCTGAAAGTTCTAAATTTATTAGTAGTATTTAAGTGCTTGTTAATTTAGCTAATCTTGAAGTTAAAATTATTAGGAGAAAGGAAACTACTACTAATTCATAGAGGACTACTAAAATTAAAGATTCTATTATTGCTATTAATACATTAACATCGTTTATTGTAAAAGCATTGCTTAATATTATTGTATTTCTATAGGAGATAAATATTAACTTTGTTGCTATTATTATTGTTGCAACCATTAATGTTACAATGCCATCATCTATTATTATTGTAAATACTGTTGGTATTGCATTTAATTTTACTAAATTTTCTATTGTTTTTCATATACTTATTGAAGCTATTTATTTTTTTCTTACTATTTCGTAGGTTTGCTATTTTCATTTGCATTAATCTTTTGGGTAAATCGTTTAGCGTTATAATTAGATAGTGAAAATTTTAAAACAATTTAACCATGATGATTGAGAAAATGACTATCATGCAATCTGTTCAATAATGCAATAAATTCATTTCTATACTCAATAGTCAAATATTCATAAAGTCTTTAGATAGGATAATTTGCAAACTAATCATTTACTAATTTTCTAAATGAACTATTAATTTATTCATTAATTTTAATTACCTTTCTGATATCGATACTTCTTCTTCCCAAAGTTTCTATCTCCATTAAGAACCTGCATAAACTATAGCTTTTTCAGCTACATTACTTCCATATTTATCTAGAGACATCGAAATAAAATCTTTTATTAGATAATTATCTAAAAGAACTCTTTTGTGATTCTCTGACCCTTTTTCCAACAATTACTGAATTATATAATTAGCATATTGTCTTCTTATCAAACAAGATGAATTATGTATTGTTCTCATTATAATTTCATTTGCTATGGATTTTGTTTTTTAATCAAGAAGTTTTGGAAAGATATCAATAATTTTATTAACAATCAGACAGCCATATTGATCAGTTGATAATTCTAAAGAATATTAATTATGATTTAAAATCTAATATTTAATTGAATATATTTACATATTTATTAAAGATCTACAAAAGAGATTCCAAATTCCGTTCTTCAAATACTTCTAAAGATTTAGAAAATATTTAATTTCCAATTTTATCAGTGTATAGTTTTCTTGTAAAATTAGTCTCTTCTAAAATAAAATTAATATATTTTTAATATTGAGGTACAGATTCTTAAGGATATTCGGACATTATCTCTAATCCCTTCTACATCACCTTACAAGCATGAAGATCAGTGATTAATTTTTTTATGGAATTAAAAATCTAATCTAAGATAATGTTTTTAAAATTAGACGGCCCTAATTATTTTTTATAATAAATACCAATTTCTATAATTTTTTCCAGTATGTAATGCATGTATTTATCCAAACTAAGAATAATTATGTTATTTTTAATATAAGTGTTAAATACGTATCCTCTCTCTTTATTGTTGGCCTACTCATACTCTTATTACATTTTTCTAGAGTTTTTAGTAAGCTTCTCATGACTCAAATATGAGGACCTAGGTAATTTAAAATTGGTAACGTATACATATCAGCAGAAAAAGCTTGAATTAATGATGGTCTATAACTGTCAGTGAGTAAAACATCTGATAATTATTTATTCAAGGAATCGAACTCATCATCTTATGTAATATAAAGTCTTTTACCATCTTGATTTAGATTATGCTCAAAAAGTTAAGAACAAATAATTTTAGATGAATTAGAATTATCATTTAAGCCTGGAGTTGCTGTTGAATCACTTTTGCTTGGATTACATTAATGAAATTCATCTTAGTCTGAATTAAATTCAATTGGGATTTGATTTGACACATTTTTATTTAACATTTAATTAATAAACAAAAATAGCATCATCTTGTTTTAGAATTAATTGAAACAATATTTAAATCATTTTCTTTTACTTAAAATATAATTTTTAAATTGTTCTTTAAAACATTACGCATCATGCATGTTTAAACAATATCTAGTGTCTCACTTTAATAGTTTAATAAATAATTAATAATGAATCTTGAACAGTTTATATCAACTGAAGAAGATTGGGGTCATTAATCATATTATGAAAATGATGACTTTGAATTTTCATGTTCACCAATCATGTTTGGTCGTCCATCAAATAAAAATAAAAATGAAGTTGAATTAGACAAAGAAGATTACTTTATTGATGCTTTTAAATTTGAAGAACCTAAAGATATACCAGATTAGAATCAACTTCTTAATACTCCCTAGATTCCGATAAAAAAGAGGTAAATTAGGAAAAATCGAAAACTCAAAAATAACTCAATCACTTCTCTATACAAAAGAATGTTCTCTTAGATAATCAATGATTCACAATCCCAGGCTGAGATACAAAAACAATTAGAACATTGCCAAAAGATGAAATCTGTAATTGATGGATTAGAAAAAACTTTAATTAATGTGAAAACCTTGCTTGTTCACAAACTTAAATATAGAAATCATTGATTCTTATTCATTGTTTAATTTCAATCTGAGTTATGAATTAACTAATTTTCAAATTATGTATAATTAACTTTTCTTCACTATCTCATAATTAGACTCATCATTTCATAATAAAACTTTGCTTCTTTCTATCAAATATTACTATTCAAAGTTATTTTTAATTTCCTTTCTGACTATTTTGATGTTTTTATAATCCAACTTAGTTAGTCGTTATTCATTGATATTTTTTATCTCAATATAAACAAATACAATTAAAATATTGATTTTATTGAAATAGACAATATCTTAGAAGTGAGTCTAGAAGTTTTATGTAAACGTAGGACAATAAGTCTTTGAATTTATTTAGAATTATACAAAATGTTATTTAATTATACAATAATATTAAAGTAAGAAAATTAATTCATTAATAATTAAAAGAGTTTATAAACCATCCATCAGGAATGAGTTAACAATTAGAATCTTCTATGCTATTTATTAATTTTCCATCTTGCCACTCTCCATATTTCTTTTAGCCATCCTAATTAATCATGAGTCCTTTTCCGTTTTATCTACCATCTTACCAAAAACCTTAGAATTATCTACCATCTGGCCAATAAAATATACCGAAGCCAGATTTTTTATCATAATTATAATATCCATTGTAATATTTACCATCCCTCCATTTATATAAACCTCTTCCATGCATTTAATTCTTAGCCCATTATCCAATATAAGACTAAGAACTAATAAAATTATAAAAATTACTCTACCATCAAACCATTCATATTTTCCAACTCCTTAAATCATATTATCTACCCATTGTCCTTCATATATATTTTATTAAATCCATATATAACAACCATGACCATTCTTTTTACCATTTTTGAATTCTCCTTCATACTTTGATCCATCTGGCCAGAGTTCTTTTCCAATTCCGTCAGGTTTACCAGCTTTAAATTATCCAGTATATACAGGTCCTCTTTTAAATGTACATTATCCATGACCTTCCAAAAGATTGTCAACGAAATTGCCTTCATAAATATCCCCATTAAAAGTGATTAATTTACCATTTCCATTAGCTCTACCATTAAGGATAGCTCCTATATATGTTGAACCATCCTAAAGATTCAATTAAAAATTATCAATTTCATCCTTCCCTTATTATGAATATAAAGAATTATATTGTTCTTTATAAAAAGTGGAGGAATTAGATTTACTATCAAGTGAAGGAGGTTTCTCTAAAAATATGGGCCTTTATTACATGGCTGTTTTTCATCAACTTCATCATATTCTGAATCTGATTCAGATTAATCATTTATATTGAGGCCATCACTTACTGCTTAATTTAATTAACTTTTTTAACATTCTTATCCCATTTTTAATTATGATCTAATTGTTAAAAGACTAGATTTAAGTAAATTATAATAATTAAATGGGTAATGGAAGTACTTGTTGTTCACATCCTCCAATATAAAATAAGGAAGCATTAATTCCTTATTAGAAGAATATGTTAGTGAATGAAGAATGTGATGTTCGTGAATGGGAAGCAGATGATTTTGTAAAGATTGGTGTTTGTAAATATATAAATATAAATGATTCAAGAAAGTCATCCAGTTAAAGAACATAAACTATTTGAATAACCATCTGCCATAAGAAGAATGGAAAGTATAGAGGCACCCAAATTAGGTGAAAGATTAGAAGAATTTCCAGAGATTGATAATTAAATAGTTCGAACAGTCTTAAGTTAATTACCTTAAATTGTTATACCAGTAGAAATGGAAAGAGGTGAAGAGAATCCACCTATCAAATTTGAGAATAATTTTATTTATCATGGAGAATGGAAAGATAGTCAAAAACATGGATATGGAAAATTGTTATGGCCTGATGGAAGTTATTATGAAGGTGGATTTGTTAATAATGAAGCATCTGGTTTTGGAAGATTAATTCATTCATTTGGAGATTATTATGAAGGAAGTTGGAAACATGATTAAGCTAATGGTTATGGAAAGTACCATAGATATAGAAATTAAGCAACCTATGAAGGGAACTGGGTTAATGACAAGTAATAAGGATAAGGAAAAGAAACCTGGTAGGATGGATCATCTTACGAAGGCGAATATTTAAATGGTAAAAAATAAGGAAGAGGGATATTTAAATGGGGAAATGGCAATATGTATATCGGAGATTTTAAAAATAATAAAATGGATGGACATGGAGTTTATTATTGGAAGAGTGGAAAAGTATATGAAGGAGAGTGGAAAGAAAATAGAATGGATGGAGAAGGAGTAAATCAATTTAATTTATATATCTGATAGTCATTCAATTGGCCAGATGGTAGAAAATACAAAGGAGGCTATAAGAATGATCTTAAGGAAGGGTATGGTATATTTGAATGGTCAGATGGACGCTATTATAAAGGAGAATGGAAACAAGGCAAATAACATGGAAAAGGAGTTCTTAGAATGGATTAAACTAAAGAAATTACTGCTGAATGGGTCAATGGCAAAATGCTTACTGATAAATAAATTGAATAGTAAGCTACAGGTTCATGATACTTTTTATATATAAAATCATTCGTATACAAGAAATTCAATTATTCCTGGATTCTCAACTTTTACATCTGAAAGATTAAAAAGCTTTTTCAATAATTTTATTATTATATCTTTCTTTTAAGTTACCTCATTTATACAAGAATATGTCAATGATTCAGCAATCAATCCCATCTAAACAAATCCCAAAATTTTTGGATTCTTCAACATATTTATACTTTGAAATATATTGCAACAATTTATCAATGAGTTATTTATTTGCTATATTACTACTTTACCATTTTCTAACTTATTCTTGAAAGGCTTCTTCTCATAAATATATAAGCCATAAGAAAAATCTATTATAGCCAAACCAGCTGAAGCCACTGTTGGATTCTTGTGACAATAAACTAAACATAATGGATACAATAATTTTTTAAACCCTTATATATAGGTCTATACATCAACCCTATACTTCTCTGGAGATTTATATATTGGATTTAACTTACTATCTTTAGATCTTAAAGATATTAAAGTAGGCATTTTCACAGTATTTAGGATATAAAAAAAATATGCAAAGGAACTAATATTACTAATAGAAAATTCTACTATTTATTCTACATTTTATATTCCCAACGATGAACAAACAAAAGCATTCATACAAATTTCTAATCCACAACAAATAGTTAAATTTTATAATTTTATTGACAAATTATTTTTATTTAAATTATGAATAAATTTATTCCCAAAGATATGAAATTTTAATAGTAATTTATTTTATGTCCTCAAATCTAAAGTTGATTATCTCATGAATTTTGATAAAGATTTTAAAACAAAATGGCTCATTACTGTAAAAACATATACTTGTGTAATTGGTATTGATGTACTTATAAAGCTTCCATTTCTTTAAAATTACGTTGGAATAAAAAATAGATCATAAAATGAAAAAGACGATAGCATTTTATTTAATGATGTATTTTGAAATATTGAAAGAAATTCTTACATATTGGAGCTTTGAGGAATATTGAGATATTGCTAATATTAGGTAAATTATAAGAGATCAACAAAATTTAAAAAGTTACTTATTTATCCTACTACTAATAAGGCCGGCAAAGTTATGATAATAATGTATTGCATAGTATTAGCAATATTTTCAATAACATCTGTTGCAAGTTATTCTGATTCAGTGAGAAGAATAATGGAATCAGTTCGTATTTGAGTTTTTGACTGTTGCAAAGTTTGATTAAATAGGTTCTTAATGCATTCTGGATCGTTTAATTTAAGTTAAATAGTAGGATTATAAAGAGTGGATAAATATGTAATGTGAATAAGGAGATTTTAAGATTAAGGAATAATAGATGAATTAATGAGTCTATTATCATCATCAATTAATTAGATTTTAATAACATCTTGTATGTTTTTGCACTTGAATATGATATCTTAATCAAAAGATAGTTTTAAAAATTGTATATTATGGGTTTGATTAATTGTTGATAATTTCATGGTAGGTTGAGATTGATAGTAGCAATATTCTTGGAAACATAATGTATTATTAAATTATTAAACAAAGGTGTTGGAGATTTGATTAAAATGATATTATTTAGGTTGACATTGATTTAATTCATTAAGTGTATAATCATCATCACAAGTATAACAGATTCTGTCAATACAATATTTACAATTGGATGAACAAACTAATATACAATCTTAACATAAAATGGGAGAGTCACATTCTTCATCTATGGTTTTGATATAATCTCCACATTTGCTATAACAAAGATTATCATAATCATTTTAATAATAGCCTTTATCACATTTTTCAGGGTCATAACATTGCATTTTGGAGATAATTAATTTTTGTGGTGATTCACAATCAAGACAACGACCAAATTAACAATTTAAACAATCACCAAAGCAATAGAAATGACAATCAAAACATCCATCATCATAAATATTATTATTATCATCACATTGTTCATCTAAAGTTGTTATTTAATCTCCACAAATAGGTTAACAAATATTAACAAGAGATTCATATCCTTTTTTACATTATAGACATGTGTCATATAAACAAATATTACAACTCTATTAACATAAAGGAATAGGAGGACTAGATAATTGATTCTCAATACAAATAGAATTAATTAGAGTATAATTTATATTACAAATAATACAAGTATTTGGACTACAATATAGACAATTAGATTAGCATTAATAGGTATCAATTTAACATAATAAAGTAAATGGATTCCATTAAAAATTCTATAGACATAATAAACATTAAGATTAAATTTAAACTTGACAATATGAAATTGTTTAATAAGAATTGATTGATAGTATTTCAAATGATTATTTTATATTCTACGATTTTGATGTAAGATTTATAAGTTCACATTATTATGTAAATAAATTAAGGACATAATTAGATTAACATCTATAACATATACCCTAAATACAACTAATGCATCCATAAGAACATATGTATCTACATTAATAACAATTTTTATGGAGTAAATCATCACATTCTTCATCATCATTGAGATAGCCATTTGCACATACTGATATACATCTATTATTGAAATGATTAAGAGAATAACCAATAGCACATTGAGTACAACCATTTGAAGTACATGTTAAACATTAGGGTTAACACATTAATTAACATAAATGACAACCATCATAATATGAATTATTTCCATCATCACATATTTCTGTAGTTTTAATTATACCATCTCCACAAATAGGAACACATTTATTTTTAGTACTTATCAATTAGTAACCAGCACCACAAGCAGAACATAAATTATTATTACAAGTTGTACATATAGGTGTAAGTTAACATTACCATTAGCAAGTATTACTACATCCATCATTAGCAATACTATTACCATCATCACATTACTCAGTATCAAGTGAATTAGTTATCTTTAATCCATCTCCACAAATAGGAACACATTTATATGCTCCAGTACCAGTTACTGTTTTATAACCAGAAAATAAACAAAGATTGCAAACTTTTCCATTACTAGAACAATCTAAACAATCCCATCTACATTTAAATTTACAATTATCACAACCATCATTAGGATTTGGATTAATATCTTCACATTCTTCACTACCTAAGATCACTCCATCACCACAATGTTCTATACACTTATTATTTATCACATCTAATATATATCCACTTGTAGAACATTAATAACATTTTCCCTCTTAACAATCACTACATTGAGGTTGACATTAATATGTACAACCACTGCAACCTATTGATGTTATAGCATCATCACATTATTCACTTCCTGTTACATAACCATCCCCACAAACATCTATACAACTACCACTTATGCAACCTGGACAACTCAAAGGACATTAATATTAACAATTATAACATCCATCATTCATTATATTATTTAAATCTTCGCATTATTCATCATTCATAATCAAATTATCCCCACAAATTGACTAACACTTGTAATTTATTATTTATTCACCAATTTAGCATACAGGAGTATATGTGCAACTTACATTAAACCATTGAATAGTTCCATTACAGTCAATATAACACCCTTATAAAGATTAATTTTCAATTGGAGGACAGCTATCACAATACACTGATATTCCGCTGTCAAAGTAACCAATATTGCATTAGCATTCTAATTTACATAAAGTTCTTGTCGAATCACATTCCAAACAATTGTCTTTATTTGGCCCAAAGCATTCCTTGCATGATGTATGACAACCTAAAAAACATATTCACTTGTTTTACTTTAACAATTTCCAAAACTGAGGTAATAACCACTTGCACATAAGCATTTGTTATCACTGGACAAATTAAAATTTTTTAAAGTGTTACAACTTGTACAATCAGTTGGCAAAGGTCCATTACAAGATAAACAGGTATTATCACATTTCTAACAGATATCCGTTCCTGTTTATTGATAGAAGGTATCTTAACACTCACAATTTCCATTCTTAGATACTCTTTTATTAATTTCTAGACAGACAATACAAAAATTGTTTTTTATACAATGTTAACACAATGAATTGCACTAATGACATTATTGATCTCCTGTATCAAAATAATTTCCTTATGAACATGTACATTAATCATTTATAATAATCAGATTATTTATACAGCTATTACAAATTAAGTAAGATGAACAAGTATTACATAAAGAATTACAAGTAAAACAATTATAATTCTAATAATATTCATTAGATAAGCAATCCAATTAACTAAATTTAGCTGTAGAATAACTAGCTTACCATGAACTGCATCCTAATTCAGTTGAATCAGTACAAACTAAGCAAAAAGGAAAACATTAGTGTACTACTATGTAATAATCCGAAATTCCACAATATTTATGTAATAAATCTCCATCTCCTAAACATTCAATAGTGATGGTTAAAGAATTTGAGGAATGTGTAATATACCAATATTTATCGATAGAATATTCAGTCGGACTTGTGCCAAAAATATTGATTGATTAAGGTCCAGGTGTAATGATTTCTTAACCATTTGTATCAAATTCTATTAAGAACTATGAATTAAATTAATCTCCTAAAATTATCTTCATTCTTATTGAAATAGCATAGTGTGCATTTCCGATTGAGTATACTTTATTGAATTTAGCATTTGTCCAAACATATGGTCCACCGAAAATCTTTTTAGTATATAAACCAAATGTTTGAAACCCAGTCAGAAAGTTGCCATAATTTTGAGATATTAATGTAAAATAAGTTTCAGGATCTTATTTAATATTGTAGTTGTTAAATTCAGATACTAAATATGTAGAATAAGGGTATTCTTAATCATAAGTGATAATATGAGTAGAATTCGAACTTATCAAGTCTAAAGGCATAGTATTAGTGCAAAAGCCCTGATTAATATAAAAACCAGGTTAACATAGTGTACATTAATAATCTGATGAACAAGTTATACATTATTATTAGCAATATCCAGCAACAATTTATATTAAGGTAACTCCCCAAATAACAGTAGCAATCTACATATTTCCTTAGATTCGCATCGTAAAATCACCTGTTATCATAGGGCAAACAATTATTAAAGTGTATAATTATCCATTACCAACTCCTGGGCAAGATTGAGAAGTCTTTCTAAATATATATCCATTATGCATTGTAATCACACTATTTAAATTATATAATTGGGCTACGTAATCATTATTAATGGTAAATACAATTCCTTAATTTAAGGGAATATTATTATAAAGATACATTACTACTTTAATTCTTAATTTATGTTGATATTAGGTTGGGTAGGGTATTTTCTTTTCCATGCCTTCACTAGCAGTAAGTAGACCATAAAATTGAGAACATTTTAATGATGTAGTTAATCCTGAAGAGTCATATTTTCGAATCCATTACACATTAGGAGGAGCATTTCTAAACTAATCATTTAAAATTTATTATTCTGTTATATCTACACAATATTTATCTGAGTTGGGATATTTGTTTATATCACATATTGGAACACAACCTACAATAGGATCTATATAATCAGGACATTAAGTGCATAATCCTTGTCCATTTAATGATGTTCCAGGAAAGCATGTTGAACAACTATTTTCAATAAGACAGGCTCTACAACTCCAATGACATTTTTCAACTGCAAAAATAAGATTTCTAATAACAACCTTTCCATTTGCAGATGTATTTATTATTGCTAAATTGCCACTAGATTATCCCGTAATGAATACTTTTTTAGATTACACTTAATATGCTTTCGTATCACAAAATTCAGATGTATACGGATAAGTAGTTGGACTGGTGAAAGTGATTGTTGCAAATAAAGCATTATTAAATTTGACTTAAATAACTTCATTGTTCCATGTTCCCATAAAAAAGAGATCAAACCATACAACAAATTGTACTTTAGGATAGCTATAAGATAAACTACGAAACATTTATTTATTGATTGAATCTAAGTAATTCATTGCAAACCCCTCATTTAAGCAGTTGTAATAATTAGGTGATGTTTACTAACTCCATCCATCTAGATTACAACCAGCAGATCCACAACTCGATGTTTTAGCATATAGACTAGAATGAAGGACTAAAAGTTCACATTATGCATTTAGTAATAAAACCCAAAATATCATTATAAAATAACCTTATTTAAATCATATTCATTAAATATGTATATGATCATTTTTTATTATATATTTAGATAAAGGAGGATCAAATAAAAGTGTTTTTATGTTCCATATTTATTAAACAATTAAAAGTATCTCTCTGACTAATTTTCTAAAATAATATAATTATATATGGTTAATCAATTATTTATATATAGAGCAGTCATAGCAGGTAGTTTAGGTGTAGGTTACTTCATCTATAGAAAGATGTTATCAGCAACCATGATCAACCATAATCTACTCTTAAATCAAGTCTAAACAAATGATCTATACAACAGAAATTATGCATAAGCAGCAAATAATGCAATTATTGCTGGTCATAGTGTTAATAGATAAGAAGTCATTAATCAAAAAAAGAAGGTCCTTGTTATTGGTGCTGGTATCATTGGAATTGCCTAATCATTAAAATTATTATCTGAAGGATATAGTGTGATCTTAGTTGATAAAGATTAAGATATTGCTTAGTAATCTAGTTATTATAATGGATGTGTCTATGTACCAGAATCAGTTAAAACCATGATTAATCCTACAAATATGTGGACATTGATTAAGAATATTTTTAAGAATCCAGAAGACACTACATTAAGATTTAATATAAATGCTTTCTTTGAAAAATATTTCATGATTTGGAGCCTTAATGCTTTATTAAAAACTACAACTAAGTAACTTTCAATTGAATATTAGTTCTAAAGTTCGTTCATTAGTTGAACATCAATTATAAATGGGAAGAATTAATATGAGTGAAATTCAAAAATTATAAAAAACTACAAATATTTTAGAAGATTAATTCACTTGTAAGGAATTATTAGGTTTCTATGATTCAGAAACGAACAAATAATCAATGATGAAAACTTTAGATCAATTTAATATTAAGCATTCTGAAAAGTAAAAATTTTAATCAGGTTATGGTAAAGTAATAGGAGAGAAATTATAACATTGTCTTAGATTTGATATTGGAAGTAATATGGATACTAGATAATTATGTGAAAGAATAATAGATTATTGTATTGATAATTTTTCTGGCCATTTTTATATATCCACAAATACAAATGTTAAAGGATTTGCATTAGATCCAAAAGGTTATGTAATAGGAGCAATGACAAGCTAAGGCATTATTTTAGCTGATTATTTTGTTATAGCAGGAGCTCATAAGACTAAATATTTAACCGATAAGTTAGGAATTAGAGTTCCAATTATGCCAGTAAAAGGGTGGGCATTAGGAATTAAAATACCTAATGATAAATTTTTTAAAGAATACACATTTTTTACACCATAATATTTTTCAACCTACATTAATAATGAAATTAGATTATCCTGTGGAGCTGAGATTGGATCAGATTTCAGTAAAGAATTACCAAGTGAAGAATGGGGAGCAAAAATGGGATTGAAATATTTTAATTAAGTATTATCTAATTAGATTTATAGCATTTTGGATTCAATATTAATATGGATGATTGTTTTGTCAGACATTGTTATAGACCAATAACACCTGATGACATTCCAATCATAAGTCAAGTGCCTGTTTTTAATAATGTATTTATTTCAGCTGGACATGGTTCTAAAGGAATGACTTATTGTTTTGGATCTGCTGAAATTTTATATTAGATTTTGAATGGCATTAAAGAATATCCAGAATACAATATAAATAGATTTTACTTAGTTTGAAAATTATAATTAATCAATTCAAAAATAATTTTAACTTATAAATATTTAAACTTGTGGCTGTTCCATAATTGTTTAAACTTAAACCTATTAAAATTTCAAAGTTAATTTTTTAAATCTTTTTAAGAGATACTTTGATCTTTCTACTAGATTAATCTTATTCTCAGAAATCTTATTTTCTTTTTATAAAATTTAAACTAATGTTTCCCTATAATTATTTAAAAATTAAACCTCTTGTTCAAATCATTAGGTACTAAATGATATTAGATATACAAATTCTATTTAAAATTTATTCCAATTATTCTATCTTGATTAATACTCAAATTACTTTTATTTGACTCATTTTCTATTAAAAAAATAATAATATATATAAACATGCAATAAGAGGATGATAATAGCTAAAGTTTTTCGTATAATTTTAATCCTCAAATCTAAGTATTTGCTCATGCAAATTTCTAAGATTTATTAGAAGAATATGTATTTATGTGATTTAATTATACATTAGAGTAGATCAAACAAAAAAAAAAAAAACCCAAATTAATAATATGTTTATAAAGATTTAAGTGATAGGAATGCTCTGCTTACTATATATAGATCAGTTTCATATGATTGTAATTTTTATTTTAAAATAAGAACAATCGGAAAATAAAATAAATATTGTAAATCAAGTTATCTAATGGCTATAAAATTATTAAAGAATAATAATACCAAAATCAGAGGCTGAAAAACTTGGAGAAAAGAGCTTTTTAAAGCATATATTAACTTAAAAATGTTCAAAATTTTCAGAATAAACTGCATAAGATTACATGAAGTAAAATCCTACTTTAGTTCATTATGTTAATGAATCAGCAGAAAAACAAGCAGAAGGTTATGTTAATAATGTTCTCATGATGGTTTAAGCAATCAAAATTGCAGCAATATCAGATTATATTAATTATTTTGCTTAAGCTGTGGCTCTTCAAATAAAACAATCAAAAAAGCGTAAATTTTAATTATAATTATAGCTTAAAATTTATCAGAGCCCTCTTTAAGAGGTAATAAAGTGATTTTTATAAATCTTACAGGGAAAGAAAGTATTACAAATTTAGAAGATTGGTTATAGTTATTAGAAAAAAATGATGAATTTATTTACTTTTCCTTCATTAAAATAATAGAAAAAAAAGAAATCTAAAGTTAGTTTAAATGTTACAAGAATTATTTTAACAACATGAAATTTGTAAATAGTAATATTAATTTATTTCCATACGAAAGTCCTTCAAACGATAATCAAAAGAATTTATTACATGGTTAATTACTAAAGATTTTTTTCAATAATTTTATGTATAATAGAATTGAAAAATTCTCATAAAATTCTTATATAGCATTAAGCTTATCTTTATCTGATGATATTGATTACGATTCTTTTGGAATCTAGTTTTTAATCTAAAATCTAATGAAGTTGAGTCACAACAAGTTGATGATTCATATCGACATAGAAATTGAAGAAAATAGACTTGATTACTAGTAAAAACTAACTCAATTAATGAATCTTTGCTATTCTTCATTTCAAGAATAAAATATCATAATTTAAAATTTAATTCCTAAAGAGAAATTAGAATTAGCTTATTAAATCAAAGATCTGAAATAATACTATAAATAACTTGAGTTATTTCATTTAAATGAATAACTTTAATACACAATGATTTCACTATAGAACTAATTTGAAGAAGTCCAGAAAATAAAAAACCATTTATTAGAAGTTAAAATTAACAAAATGTAGAGGATATTCTATAAAAAAGGCACTTCAAGATATTTGATCATTTGTCCTCTCTTGGAAAATAATCATTAAATAACACCTTATACATAAATTACAATCAATTATGAGGATGACATTATTATATTATATCAGGATAGTGACCCTAAATTCTTATATTTTTATTAGCTTGGAGAACATGATTTTAATAATATGTAGAAATTTTAAGAAATTAAATTGTAATTATTAAATTTATAAATTTAGCTAAAATCTAAGTACATTATTGGGATCTGATTAAATTTAGAACTAAATAGTATTTTATTTTAATTTTCAAATTTATGTTCTCTATGGATAAATAAATTACCAAATAGAAATGAGTTGTTTAAGATATAATATTAAAACAGAAGAATAGGCAATTTTATAATTCAACGACATAGAAAAGTTAAACTAAGGTAGTTTTCATCTTAAAATTGCTATTTCAAAATCTAATAGGGAATAATTAGAATAAAAAATAAAAGCTAGAGCATCACCAACAGTTTGTATTGAAAACTCAAATAATCAAGTTTTAAAGGTTTTAATTTTAGGAGGAGAAAATATAGAGTATAAATACTTTAATATGAAATAGGTCTCCTTAGATAATGAATCTACTTGAATATATGGAAATCAGGTCTTCTGATTTTTTAACTGGTATTTTAGATAAGAGTAACTTATTTAAAGAATTGTCACTTAAACCATATCCAAATCAAACTATTTTAAACTTTAAAAACAAAAACGATATATACTATTTAATATTGCCAGGAAATGATACACTGAGGAAGAAATCCTAAAATCATCCAATAAATAAGCAATTTTCTTAGAATGCCATTTTAATTAGAAAAGCATTAGACTTTTCAATCTCAAATATACCAATAAATTATTATGGAAATAGATCATATGATTTAAATTACATAACAAATAGTTAATTCAATTATTAACTTATATTTTCAGATGAACAATAGTTATTTATATGGAGGATCATTTATACTTAAAGTATGAAGATTGAAACAATTTAAAAGCTTCATTTAGATTATGGTTAATCACTATCAAATGACAAAAAAGCAGAAACTCAATATATTAATAATATTAAGTGTTTTAAAGACTAAATTCCAGAAGCGGAAATTATTTTAGCTTATCTATTATATAGTGATCCTGATGAAAAAGATATTAACAAACATTGTGATAAAATAATATAATTTTATTAATAAAGTTAGTAGTAGGATTAATAAAGATAGTTGTCGGATTAATAAAAAAAATATTTAGAGGATTATGCAGCGTAGATAAAAATTGCTAAAAGTAAATTTGAATAAGGTAAACTAATTACTTTGACAGATAAACCAAATAATAAAAATGATTAAATGTAATTGGAAGATGTATAACAAAAAGACTTAAAAGAAAATTAAGATTTTTTTAAATAAAATGTAATCAATAATTATATTGGAGACAACAATTAATTATTTTAAGTTTCATTTGAAAGTTACATTTATTTAGATTTAACAACTAAAAAATTAAGTGTCAAATAATACACTTACGAAGTTGGAGATGCGCTGCCCTTGCCTCGCATTGATAATTCAGACAATTAAAATGATAAATCAGACAATTAAAATGATAGAACATATTTGTTAAAATGAAAACTATAAATCTATTAAATTTATATTTTTTTAATAAATCATTTGTTCAACATTAAAATAATTCTAGTTATTTTTTACATTCTTATCTATATCCATTCTGTAAAATTAATCAAATAAATATGGCACATTTCAGCTAATACCATCGATAGTAATGAATAGAAGGGGTAAAGTATAAACCCTCTTTAGATATAAAGATACTATTTTTTCAAATATATTAAAGAAATAATGGAGGAAATGATTAACTTTTAATATTTTCAATTCTTAGACAGATAAATATAATATTCTTCAAATCCACTAGAAAAGCAGAACTTATTATCCAAATTTATCATATTTTTTTGCCTATTTACTAAAGATTCCAAATAATTCTTTTAAAAAATTTTCATATATCCAATCAATTCATTGTCATTCGATAAATAATAGATTCTAAATATGAATATACGGTTAAAGAGTCAAATTATTTATGTTATTTTTTTTAAATAATGAAATTTAATCCTTGCCTTTGGATACATCATTTTTAGGATTTTATTATTTTTTAATAAATCATCGAAACTTTATATTTAGGTTATTTCTTATAATTAATTTCTATTGTAAATTGAAGGATAATAATTTATATTTTTTGGGTTATTTTAAAATTTAATCCTTTTATCCGATAT